>KN838575.1:160632-203757 GCA_000827195.1 Laccaria amethystina LaAM-08-1 | reverse complement strand
GCGACCGCGCGCCAGTGGGCAGAAACATGGCTGACATTGAATGGCAGGCATCCTAGGTCGGCCGTGGACACAAAAGGGAAGCATAAGGTGAAGATTTTCTGGAGGATCTCCACAGGGAGGCGGCGAATGGGAGCTAAAAGTGCTTTGTTACAATCGACGTGCGTCTGAATCACTTGGCGCCGACGCTGAAGATCAAGAAGCGTTGTTTGGAGCTTGGATATTTCCCTGTCAAGGAACTCGATATCGCCGTCGTCGTGACGAACGATTTCTTCAATTTCATGTCGGGTATCTGAATCTGGCGTGGCATTTTCCCGTAGCATCTCAAGAGTCGGTGTCGCATAAGAGGAGTCCTCCACGGCCGGACCACTGAACTGGCCACATCTTTCGCAGACTACGGAAGGAATCCTTTAAATTTTGTGAGGATAAGGGAGATTCAACATGAAGGAAAACTTGCTGTATCATGGTTTCTCGATGTGAGTAGTATGAGGCAGGTCTTAGATTGGTCATGAGTGAGACAGGATGATACGCTGTTCTGGCCCAAATCTACAGCCCAGGAGAACTGGTGGTCAAGAATAAGCCAGCATCGCTCAATCCGCCGGTAGACTGGAAAGTCCAGAAACATGGCGTTTTCGACGAACATTATCCCGCCATCGTAGGAGTGGATATCGTGGGAGATTATTGGAGGAGGTCGGCGAAGGAATCACCTCGTTTCGAAAGGCGACAGGGTGTACGTTGCATTTTTCTATGGCGCTGTAATATTAACACATTAACACGCCAACGGAAGTGCTTTAAGGCCAGTTTGAGCCTGAATGGGGTGGCTTTCAATAATACGTCAAGACCAGGGCTCTCTCTACACAAAGGTAATTCTTCATGTTGGCGTTCTCCTGAGGCGTTCTTAGTTATTGCAACAAGATCCCAGCCAACGTCTCGTATGATCAAGCCGCAACACTTCCGGCAGCTCTGTCAGCGGCTTAAGCGGGCTTTATAGCCAAAAGCCGAGGGGAGAGGGTTGGAAGCTCCGGTCGAACCATCTGCAGTAGGCAAGTATTCCGGTGCACCAATCGTTGTACTTGGAGGATCAAGTTCCGTGGGACAGTACGGTGGAGTTGTGTCTCACCGATGCTTCCCATACTCGGAAACCGACCTACGATAATCAAGCTATACAGCTGTCTAAACTGTCTGGATACTGTCCCATCATTATAACGTCTTCCACGAAATACGAGAATTACCTCAAAACACTTGGCGCAACACACGTCGTTGACCGCGACTTGCCCCCTCTACTCGAAATCAAGAAAATTGCAAACCAGTCTATTCCATTCGTATTCGATGCTATTGGAGACAGGTCAACGCAACAGGCAGGCCTGGACATCCTTGCGCCTGGTGGCACTTTGGTGACGGTATTGGTTGAAAAGGTGGGAACGAGACAAGACAATGATACATGTTGTGGCATTGTTGACGGCATTTAAAGCTGCTGGAAACACTCTACGGAAAAAAGCTGTCTGGCTGGCTGGAGGAAGGTGTAATTAAGGTAAGCGAGTCGAGATGTGTGGGAAGCTAGCAGGTTGATGACTTTCCGTGATAGCCCAACCGAGTTGAATTTATTCCCGGTGGTTTGGAGGCAAAACCTGCACGTTTGAAACAAATGGAGAACAATCAGGTGTCTGGGGTGAAGCTTGTCCACCCTCAAAAATAATAATATTCTTAGCTGTCAACTGCATTAATTCGATTACGGTTTGATTTGTATCACATTGCACCTACCACTTTGTCTCATATGTGCAACCATTCCATCGCGATGTTCTCAGTCAGGCCTTTTCGTATCTCATGGCCATCTATCACCCTGGTCGGAAATAAAACCACCCGAAACAAGGGTTTCCACCGTTTCCCAGAATGTTGTCACACATCGGGAGTCTCCCTGTGGCCAATCCGAGAAATGTTCCATGTTTACGACCACAAAACGACGGTCATTTAGTGACCGGACTGCTTTGACGATGCTGCGAAGAACGAGAGGCTTCGATTGACTCAAAATCACAAAATAGCGAAGCTTTTTAGCAACTTTTCGAATTTTCGAGATGTATGGCCAGTATCTCTGCGCAACCGCAAAATGGGTCAAGTTCTGGAAGGCAGCAAATGAGGCAAGTGTTGTGGGAGTGGCTGCCGGTGCTGAACTAGCCGTTGGTTTGAGTTTAAGAGCCCTGTCGAGGTCGTACCAAGAAGTCCAAGCAAAGTTTGAAACAACTACGACATGCGTCAGCATGGTGAGCATTTCCGTGGGGATATTAAAAGCATTGTCACGGTATCTTGCTGCTGGTAGCACTGCGGGACCCGATATCAACGCCAAACGACGCAGGTATGGAGAGCGGATGAAGGGAAGGTATATTAAGGGGTTCACCGTAGTGCCCCATGCTGAAAAGCTAACTATGCCTCGAGAACACGCGGCAAATATCGGTTTCACGTATTTGAGATCCACGTCGCCAGAGACTGCCAGCGCTCTGACGTTGGAGTCAAGAAAAGCACGATCTTTCACGCTAATTGCCTGAAGAAGGGATGGAGCAACGCTCGAGCCAAGAATTTCAATGCGCTCGTAAAGAATTGGTTCCACCCTGTGAACAGTTTAGTGAACAGTTTTGAGGACAGCGATGATGGGAAGCGACGAACCAGGTGTATACATAATGAGCGACTTGTATGAGATTGAAGCCTGCTCCGCGGTGGCTTCTCGCAGCCATCTCAAAAATTAGACGCTGAATTTCGTGAGGCAGATCGACATTGGTTGTTGCTGGGCGTTGGGTTTCACCCATATTTTATTCGAATGGGCGAATGTGAAGTTAAAGGAAATGACAAGCCAAGGATTCGATTCGATTCCCGAGTCAGCATGTCAGCAGTGTGGTTCGTGGGAACGCCACCACAGATCATTTCATGAGAACGATTGTCTTCTCAAATTTTACAACGAGAGGCTGGTCAACAAGACTCTAGTCCACATATTGCTACATTAATTTATTGTCCTTCTTTCTTCTTCCTCCCCCTCCATTCCCGCTCAAACCAAATTCGAAGGATAACCAAAGTCCTCCAAGCCCACAAAATTCTCCTTGATACTCCTCGCACTAACGAACCTATAAAAAATACTAACGCTCCCCGCCTTATCATTCGTCCCGCTCGCTCGCGCACCACCAAACGGCTGCTGCCCAACTACAGCGCCCGTGCATTTCTCGTTGTAGTACACGTTGCCAGCGGCGTTCCGGAGGACGTTGGTTGCTTGCAAAAGGGCACTACGGTCGGAAGAGAAGATGGCCCCTGTTAAGGCGTAGGTAGTCGTTGTGTCGATTAGGGAGAGGGTAGATGTGAAGGCGGAGTCGGGGAAGACGTAGACGGTTATGACGGGCCCGAAGATCTCCTCGGTGATTGTTATGGATTTAGGGTCTTTGCTTAGGATGACGGTGGGTTGGATAAAGTATCCTTTCGAGTCGTCGCCTGTTCGTATTTGTAATATATATATAATAAAAAGAGAGAAGAGAGATAAGAAGACAAACCCGTTCCGCCAATAAGGATCTCACCGCCAGCTTCTTTCGCTTTTTGGATGTACCCCATGATTTTGTCGTACGCAGGCCGACCACTGTTGATTTGGGATTGGTTAGTTCGTGATTGAGAATTGAGAGACACAGATAGAATGACAAACATGACCGGGCCCATGAAGTTGGACCAATCCTGCGGAGGCCCGACTTTAATCTTTGCAACCTCTTCCAAGAACTGATCTTTAAAGCCTCCCTCCCAAACGGACTGTGATACATAAAGCCGGGAAAGGGCGGAACATTTTTGACCTACACGCCCCGTCTTCATCAGTCGACCATACAACAAAGAAAGAGAAGGAAAGTCAATACCTTGATACTCAAACGCCGCCCGAACACTCTGTAGAACTGCATTCCTTACCTCGGCAGACTTATGCACGATATGAAAGTTCTTTCCACCCGTCTCACCCACAATCCTCGGGTACCCTTTATACTTGTCCAAATTCGCCGCGATGTCTTTCCACAATTTCTTGAACACGAATGTGCTCCCCGTGAAATGGAGCGCGGCAAAGCTGGGGTGGGAGATAGCTTGCCCGACAACTTCGGGTGGTGGTCCAGGAACGAATTGGATGACGCCTGGGGGGACACCGGCTTCTGTAAGTATTTGGTGGATGAGGTAGTTGGAATATGTGGCTGCGGGTGAGGGTTTCCAGAGGACGACGTTGCCAACTAGGGCTGGAGCTGTGGGTGATTTGATGTTAGTGTATTTTGGAGGGGAAACGAGAAGAGACTAACTTCCGGGAAGGTTGCCTCCAATGGCGGTAAAGTTAAAGGGCGACACTGCTAAAACGAAGCCTTCCAATGCACGATATTCCACGCGGCTAGAGGTACATGAAGACGGAACTAAGCATATAATTATATATGACTCACTTCCAAGCACCCGCCGAATTCTTTGAAGGCTGTTGTGCGTAAAGTTCCTCGACAAATTTGACCCCAAACCTAAAGAAATCCGCCAACTATTCCCCATAATCACTTCAGTCACTTCTACACCCAAAGCCCAACAAATGAAACACACCTCGGCGGCTGCGTCAATCTCCGCTTGCCACACATTCTTCCCCTGTCCTAAAATCGTCGCAGCCATAAGTTTATACCTATACTTCCCACTAACAAGATCCGCGGCTTTCAAGAAGATAGCAGCGCGGTCGTTCCAGGGCATACTCTCCCATTCCCCCTTCGCGGCCAACGCGCCGTCAATGGCTTTAGCTACGGTGGCTTCGTCCGCTTCGTGGTACGCGCACAGGTGGTTCGCGTGGTCGTGTGGCAGAGGTTGTTTTCCGAAAACTCCCGTCTTAACCTGTTGGGAAAGTTATGAAAGGCTGAAGATGGAGGTAGACAGAGACATACGGCCTCGCCATTGACGATGCACGGAACTTCGAACGGCAACTCCTGTTCCATCTGCGCGATGGCAGCCCTCAAGGCCTGGCGTTCTGGCGAACCAGGCGCGTAGGCTTTCTGTCCATATGACGGAGATCAATATACCTACTAAGAACAGGGTGCTCTTGGATACTGACCATGGGTTCATTGTCGATAGCTGGGACTTTGAAAGTGGCGAGTTGTGGGGTGGCCATTTTGGGGGTGGTGGTTTGGTCGGGAAAAGGAATCGATCCAGAAGCTGGTTATTTAAGAGAAACGGCGTCGGAAGGTCCGCATGACGCTAGAGTTGGGTAAAAGGCTTTGGCGATCACTTCGCCGGTCGGAACTTGAGCAGTTGGATTCGGGCATCATGAACGATCTTTTCCCGCTTTGATAGAGGCGCGGTCGAGCAATATCATAGCGAGTAGCTTTCTTTGCAATTTTGCTTTGTACTTTGCCGTCCAGCGATGTATATTAGAAGAGCTCAGGGACGCCTGTGTCTCCGACATCACTTTCTATTCAAGTATGTACACTGAAATTTAGCCCAACGTAGATCCAGAGATAGATACTTGGATAGATTTATTCCGGAGCGGTCCCAATGAGGAACAACTGGTGGTCATCAAAATGCAAGAGGTAGATTGGCACCCTCAGACATAAATCCGCAATGACATCCTTAGGCAAAGAAATCATAGAGATTGTAGGCCGCCGTTAAGTTGTCAATGTCATTGGGGAGGTCAGTATTTTCGTATGAACATGCCCACGTTTATAAACTTCCTACTTTATCGTGATAAGCGGCGACAAGAGCCAGATGCGCGTACAAATGACTCTGCTGCTTCTTGAAAATATGACTGCCAGCTGGTGGGCTCTGGGCCGGGCCGTGCTTCGACCCGTCATCCACAAGTGTTGAGTCCTGAACAACCCACTCGGGATTTTCACCCCAGTCGTCAGTGAACGTCTGGCGTTGATCGTCGGTGAACTCGGTATCTTTGAAGAGCATCTCAGCGACGGCCCTCCAAGCACTGTCCAATGCTCCTTCAACCCAGGCATGTCGGACGCTCAGCGCTTCACCAGCGAAGTGGAGACGACCATCTGAAGCTGGTGCGTTGAGGCTCGCGTAGACGTCCTTGAACTTTCCGGGCCCGAAAAAGGCGAATGCACCTAGGACATGAAGATGAGCGTGAGAGGGAATGCGAGTGTATAGGTTACTTACCCATGGTATACGGATCATGCGACCAGCTCCATCCTTTGATGTCTATCAGGTCATTAGACAGTACCTGCAAATCGACGTTGTGGATTTCTGCAAGATCTTTCAAGACGAGTTTGGCGAGAAGCCTGTCGTCATTGTCGACCAAGGCTCCGAGTCGGGTCGCATCCTCGGTCCAGCAGTAACTTGCAATGAGAGTGGTGGTCTCTCCAGCACGAACCTGTCCGAATGAAGGGTAGACGACTGTGCGAAGGGGTCTGTCGGTGTACGTCTGACCCCCAACGATATTGAGGGTGTTGCCATCTAGATCTTTACCGTTCGTCCACCAGGCAGTCCTGAACTGCATACCGATTTTAACGGATGGACCGTAGTTTAGCTGTCGGAGTGCATTGGCCTGCATGGGGGAGAGCTTCGCCTTGCTGAGATCGACAGTGCGCATCACGGGAAGGGGGATGGTCGAAATAACATGAGAGAACTCATGGCGGTCTTGGTTGTTCGAAGTGACCGTAATCGTGTCGTCATCGGTGAGTTCGATAGCGGTCACCCTAGCGTCGAAAGTGATAGCATTCGGGTTCTGCTTGGTGATATAAGTTGCCATGGCGTCGGCTATCTTCTGAGACCCTCCACTACATCGAGAACACGTCAAAATAAGCGAGCAAGACTTGGAACGCAAAAAACTGACTCGATGCAGAACCACTGCGTGGCTGGCGGGTTAGGGCCGGGTTGCCAACCAAACGCAATCGCTTCCAAAACTGTCTCCGTAAACGCCCGATCATACCACCCAGTGGACTTATCAAATGTCTCGCACCAGTTCACAACGTCGGTTGGAAGTGGCGTTTTCTGGATGCCGAGATCCGCGCTTGGTTCGTACTTAAACGTCATGTATGACCTTGTAGAATGATCGTCGACAGATTTCATTTTCTCCCAGCCAGTTTTTGTGTTGTTCTTCAGGTCATCAAGCAATGCTGTCGCGTACGGCGCGATCACATCGTCCGTAATAGCTTTGGTCCCAGCCTTGATGTAGGCTTCCTTGTCGGCAGATTGAATAACGTCTGCGGCCTTGAAGGGATCACCAGAAGGTACAGCGTTCTGCCGAACCGTGACACCGTTGTATGATAAGAAAGGGGGGTAATTCCCTGCTCCGGTGAAGTAAAAAGGAGTCAGACGGCTGTTCAGAGCGATGTCTGGCGTGTTCAGGTTGGCGTTTTCGAACAAATTGAATACGCGATTCATTGCAGAAATTTTTGGGAAACGCATGGCGCCAACGTCAAAGTAGTTGTAAGGAGCACCGAAGTTATTGGGAAAATTATAGGTATAGAGGCGGCCTCCAACTCGACGTCTGGCCTCAAGGATGCGGTATGGGATACCTAGATCCTCGAGAATCATGGCCGTATAAAGGCCACTAGCACCTGTAAAATTTAAACGACGTTAGCTTCTATGGATGAACTTTTGATGGCAGTACTTGCCTGCGCCGAGAATCCCAACAGGTTTAATGAGAGTGTCAGACGCAGTTGCACCTTTAGCGAGGCTCCGAGATTTTACGGTTGCGAAGGTTGTAGGTGACCCAACCTTCTGACGAAGTTCCTTATCGATCTCTTCAATGAGACACCTAGCGCAATGAGCGTAAGCATCGTATCCAACCGAAGCAGAGGTCGGCATGATTGAGAGGAAAAAGTTGGCGACTCGGTGTGTCGAAATTCCTCCATTTCATATGTATCGTCATATCACCTGGATGAAAGTCAGGAATGAATCCTAGATTGTTCAGATAGGCAAGGAACACCCAATGTAGAGGATACTGGCCGTTGAACAGGAGTGATCGGACGTGCCGAACTTGTCACATGTAACCAGAACTTGAAAGTTGTAACTTCACGCGCTTGACCTTCTGACCACCAGGATCTTTTACTTTTTGACGTTTTCGGAGTGCTCAACGTGTTCATGCGCCTGGGACGCCACTCCAAAACGAAATACCGGTAATTATTGATCTCATTGAAGTTCTGCACGCGAACGTATCATCTTTCTATCAGTTGATTTGGGATCTGAACCAAACGGGTCGGACAGGGTCCGATTGTTCGTATATGTCGAAACGTTATTTAAACACTAACTAACGTTTTAACGCTTTCGATATGTTATTGAACAGGATTTTTTTATTTAAATAAATCACACATGTGCGTCAATCCAACCTGCGTTCTCACTCACCAAACACCTCACTATGACCCTCTCCAAGATTACCTCTGATGGCGTGTATCGCATCAAAGTTCTCAACAAGGACTCATACGCGAAGTATATTCACGACAAACCTGCTGACCCATGGATCAAGCTCACAAGCCTCGACACTTCCTCTGACGAGCAAAAGGTTTCATTCTGCGCCTACCTATCCATCTACGTACATGCTCACCTGCGTCATAGTGGAAGATCTCAGCTGTTTCGGGAAAGACGAACGTCTACACCATCACAAATGTCGTGAACAGCGCCGGTCTCAACTACAAGAGAACTTCAGAGACGTACTGGGGATATGGATATCCGCAACCCAAGGCGAATGCCGCGTCTCTGAACTGGAATATCCAAGAGTCGACTATCGGTGGAACTAAATATGCCACGTAGGCTCTCTCTCGCCTAACCTTTGTATTCCGCTTAGTGGGTGTAGAATCCACCTGGATGGTGACTCTCAAACATACTTCGATTCCAACGACAATAATTCAAACGCGCACGCTGTACGTACATAGCCTACCTTATGTTCAAGTTTGCAATCTCATTCAATCTTGTTTTCAAGATAAACTTTTATTATGGGAACAGTAACTCGGTGAGGTTCCTGCAACCGGAAGGAGTGCTCCAGATATTAACTTACATGTTTTCTTTGCGTAGAGTGCTGGAGAGAATCAGCGGTATGTCTTTGAGGAGGTGCAAGACAATCCACCTACTGCGGGCTTGTAAGTTGTCCCAAGAAAGAGCTTCAATAATTGTTCACCATCGACATTCCAGGGACGTTGTCTTTATGCAAGACATCACTGGAAGTCAACAGCCATACATTGACCAAGCGCGCAACGAGATTCAAGGCATCATCAATGCTATTGTAAACTCGAAAAAGGTTGCCCCCGGAAAACTTAGGGTGGCCGTTGTCATCTTTCGTGACCATAAACCAGAGGATACGTTCCTGACGGCTAAATTTCCTTTCACGACTGATCTTACGGCCGTGAAGAATTACTTAGCCAATCAAACCGCATCTGGTGGTGGAGACCTTCCCGAAGCGCAATGTTGTGCGTTGAATGACGCTTTGGAGCTACTTCTTACTTCGGACGATGACACCACCAAAGTTGCTATCCTGACCACTGATGCTTCTCCACATGGCATTGGAGAGAATCACGACCGTATTCCAAATGGATGCCCGCTCCGTAAGTGGCCAAACCTGTGGGCTAGACATTACTGTTGAATAATAGCACAGAAAATGACCCTTTGGCGACTGGAGATTCCATGGCAAGGAACGATATCACTCTCGTGCGGACATCCTCTTTATACCAACATGTGTGTCTGACTCGCGATTTCTAGCATGTTGTAGCATGTGAACCTACCTTGAGTAAGACTAAGGTAATTTGCATTCGAATTACCTTCGTGCATCTTGCTGAACTCGAATAGCATGGACTCGATTTCTATACTGGTCTTACGGCAAAAACTGGGTGCGTGATAGAAGTTTCGCACTATAATTCGCTGATTTTTTTTTTTTTCGCAATAAGTGGTCAAGTTCTTCCTCTTGGTGACCTCACCGGATTAACTTCTCTTATCACTGGTTCTCTTACTGAGGCGGTCAGCCTCTCAATCCAAGCCGCACTGAGTCGTTCCGCAGTGGATTATAAAGCCAATGTTGGCGTAGCCGCTCAGAAGCTTCATGAACATCTCAGGGCGGCCAATGTGCAGATCGATACGTTGGTTACGGACGACTATTATGAGGACATACCCGAAGCCCGCAAAAACGCTGAACTTTGGGCCAAAGGGAAGAAGGTTGCAGACGTACGCGGCCATATTCAACCAGTACGTATAAATATCTGCGCTAGAACAAACCCCCATTTCACTATGTGAAGGTCCATGGTCATCGAATTAAGGAGAAATACCGCCATGGAGGTCAGCCGAAAGCAGTGATAAAGAAGCAAACTATCAGCCTGAACCAGGTATATTGAATTATACGCTCATTACGTTTTGTTCATGGGCATCTTCGCATTCGCTCTCTTTTAGGCTGGGAGAATTACCAGAGCATGCTTCGTCGCGAATAAGACACCGCTTTAAGCCCCGGATATGTCACGGGTTCGTAAAGAAGACGATATTGCAAGTATTCAAGAATTTAAAAGCTGTACAAATATTATAACGTTTCCCGATCTGAAGTTCCGAAATTACCCAATGCAATTTATGCAAAAGAACTAAAGAATGGATTTGCAATCGAAATGACCCACCCTCAAATTCAAGGCTGTCCCATCACTGCGTAGCGGGCCTGAATCACTGACCACTTGGCTGGATACTAGTCTACCTGTTTATTGACCCGCGAAGGCTCACTATCTAGATCGCAATCAAACACGCATTGTACCCTTCTGACACCTGGAAGCGCTGTGGAGCCCAACCGTCCATCGCATACGCCCAGCGGTTGAGAACCCGGCGAACCTGACTCAATGCGTCTGACCTACTTCAAACCAGAAATGAACACGCTTCGTTGAGAGATCGACAAACCCCAAGTGGTCAGTAGATCTCTCCAGATGTGGTATGTCAAAATCAAAGCTCATTTATTGTCGGAGACTAGATGACAGTGATAGAGGTGATCGTCCAGATAGGAAGTCGGCAATACCAAGTCTCCGAGCGCACGCCACTCATCGAGTGGATCCGAATTCCCTAGCCAACTCCTTTGGGTCCTCAATTGACATGAGGGATAGTACGCACTTTCAAATCTATTCGGGTTGGTATAGATGCTTACTAAGCTCATCACAAGAAAATCATCCCGCAGACATCGCCCGAAATATCTTTCAAATTTCCTTCAAACGTTTTCAGGGACACGATCTCTTCAGGGTCTTCACAGAACCCGAATTTCATGACCAACTCCCAGGCAGAATACCCTCTTCAGGCGACTCATCAAGATTCCACGGGGATGCTTCATGGTTCGAGCAATCATAAGATCTTAACCTGGTCATGAGCCCTCTAGCTTAGCGAACCGGTTGCTTGTGAATGTTGACGCGTCCTTTTACACTATAGTCGTCATATCTGTCAAATCATGGGGTGTGCTTCAGTCAACCTCTGTTCTGACCGGCCGTGTAGCTCACTATGTCGTATATCTCCAAGATCACCTCCGATGGCGTGTATCGTATCAAAGTTCTCGACAAAGACTCCTACGCGAAATATATCCACGACGATTCTGCCGACCCATGGATTAAGCTCACAACCCTCGACACTTCCTCGGCTGAACAAAAGGTTTTCCTGTTGTTCCTCCTCATCCTTTAACACTCTCACTTGCGCCACAGTGGAAGATATCCGCCGTCTCTGGAAAGACGGACGTTTATACCATCACGAGTGTTGTTGACAACGCCGGGCTGAATTACAAGAGAACTTCGCAGACGTTTTGGGGATACGGATATCCGCAACCCAAGGCAAATTCCACGTCCTTAAATTGGAACATCCAGGAGAAGACGAGTGGTGGTACAAAATTCGCCAAGTAGGTCCCCTTTCCCTTCCAGGACCACACTTAATAAATGGACGCAGGATTCACCTAGACGGCGATGATCAAACCTACTTTGATTCCAACGACAACAAATCGACTAAGAATGCTGTGGGTCATATTTGTATATACAATCATGAGATTGATTCTTATTTTCTTGAGACAAGATCAACTTTTACTACAACAACAATAACTCGGTAGGACCCCTACTCCAGCTTACCTTCGCTTTCATGATTCTTTTTTTCTTTGAAAAGACCTCCGGAGCAAATCAAAAATACGAGTTTGAACAGGTGCCCGAAGAACCAAGTGGTGCGGCGCTGTAGGTCAACAACAGATGAAGTTGATAGTATGGTTAATGGCTGTGATTTTAGGGACATCGTTTTCATACAGGACATCACAGGGAGTCAACAGGCATTTATCGATAAAGCTCGCGATGAAATTCAAAACACTTTCAATGGCATTGTGAACTCCGGTAAAATCGCCTCCGGTAAACTGAGAGTCGCGGTCGTCATCTTCCGTGATCATACACCAGAGGATACGTTCCTGACCGACAAACTCGATTTCACGACTGATATCGACAAGGTGAAGCAGTACTTGAACAACCAGATTGCAACTGCTGGTGGTGATGGTCCTGAAGGTCAATGTTGCGCATTGAATGACGCTCTGGAGCTCCTCCTGACGTCGGACGATGATACGGCAAAAATCGCTATTCTGACGACAGATTCTCCTCCGCACGGTATTGGAGAGCCCGGTGACAAGATTCCGGCTGGATGCCCGTTTCGTAAGGATCATCTATTGGTCATCGTATGGCCGTCTCGGCTAATGGTGTTTGGGACAGAAAATGACCCTTGTACGACCGCAGAGTCTATGGCAAGGAATGGCATCACTCTTGTATGTACAAAGCTTCTTGCTCCTCGTCAAGGCGCTTGCCTCACAGCTCCCAGTACGTCGTCGCATGCGAACCTGAGTTGAGCAGATACCAAGTAAGCGATTTGCCCCAAGCAGTCTCCCTCACTCTACATCATTTATATATTTTTGAATAGAAAGCCCTCGATTTCTACACCGGTCTTACGTCCAAAACCGGGTAAGTGGTTAGAAATTACCTTTGGCAGCCTCTGATCTGTTTCCCTTTTCTTAAATCAAGCGGTCAAGTTCTTCCACTCGGGGACACCGACGGGCTAACAAGCCTTGTCACTACGTCTCTAACTGAGGCCGTCAGTGTGGCGACACAAGCGCGCTCCAGTCGTACATTGGTGGACTACAATGTCAGCCTCGACAGCGCCACACAGAAGCTTTACAAGCAGCTGGTTGCCTTTAACGTGCAGGTTGACACATTGGTCATCGACGATTACTACGAGGACATAGCGCAAGCCCGTCGGAATGCCAATCTTTGGGCCAACGCAAAGAAATTAACAGACGTACGAGGCAAAATTGAACCAGTACGTTCGGTCACTCGCGCCGTATCTGTGAACTTGTTTTACGGCAATGGACAGGTTCCCGGCATTCGCATTAACGAGAAATATCTTGGGGGAGGTCAACCTCAAGCCGTTACCAAGAAACAAGCCGTTAGCCTGAATCAGGTGAGTCGATTGTCAACTTGTGCGTGGATTGTTTTTTATTCACATGTTTCTTTCCAGGCGAGGCAGATTACCCGCGCTTGTTTCTCAGCAAAAGGGAAATCGTTTTGAATGACGCTTTGTCACAGTTTGAATCGATAAGTGCGCTGCTTCTGTCATTCGTCAAAGCCAAATCCCGTCTAGAAAGAAAGTGAGGGAGAGTGTTTGTTCTACGAAGAATGTAAATGGATCATGTTTGCGTACGAATTGGGAAGATAAAGTTGATGGTGATATAAAGATTCGTGGGCGAGAGGCACCAGTTCACCTCAGTTAGTTATTTGCGAGGAACTTCGGCTTGTTGTACGGCAGGGCCTGAGGTCACCCCGCACCAGCAAAGGGTTCAAAGAATGTTCTGAACCGCACGCTCGGGGCAGATATACCTGTCTACGAGTGGCCTTGAGGACGATTGGCGGCTGACGGTGGGAGCACAGTCCTTTTCATTTAATGTGGTATTGAACCCCCATGATCCGATGCAAAATGTGGCATTTATAGCTCAATTTTTTTTTGGGCAGTGAAGGACAGAACTACATCAAGGCTTTGGAATGGAGCTAGACTAGGGTTGTGAGGTTACAGCCAAGTTACAGCGATGTGCTTGGTCTTGCTCACTCCGACTAGAAAAAAGGCAAGAAAAGGGCAAAAAGAGTGTTGAGGAAGGCTCTGCTATTAGTGGCGGGCCGCCTAGGATAAGGCCTAGATGGATCGGGTGGTACCTAGAGCAGAACATTCGAAATTTGTATGGTCGGCCTTTGTCACACATTGACGTCATCATCATGCCCTTTCTCACGACCTCAATGTCAGCGTGAACCGCTCTCCTGACCTTATCATGCGATGCAACGTTATTTTTTGAATGACCCTTGGAAATGGCGCGGCTTGAAGTTCCAATCGAGATGAGCTCCTGCAGTCATGGGGGATCCGACCCTGCTTCGGTTATCTTCATAAATTGCATTCAGGCGCCTAATATACGTCTGATATTATGATGGTGATCTTTAAACGCAATCTCGAGTTAACCCTTCCTGACTTGTCATATTTGCTTCAGTCCAGCAATGAACCACTTGCCTTTTTCAACAGGCGATGTGATCAATCTTAAAAGACTGCGATGTAATGCCGAGAGGATGAGTTAGCGGCACCTGTGCATCTGCCTTACCCGCGTTTTCTACACTGCTCTACACTATGTCAGTTTCAATCCATCCAAGCCTAAAGCATCTCTCAAAGCGGTCGAGACTACCAGCGATATCGGTGGGGCGCAAGAGAGGAGGGCCTGCTGTTCCAGATCCTACTGTTCCGGATCCTGCAAACGTTCAAGGAGACGTCTACCTGGGGATTCCGAAAGTATGGATTTCTCTAAATGATTCTTTTTCAATAATAACACTTAACTTCTTAGGGCTGTCAAGCATTTATCTTCTTCATTATCAACGATGCCTCCAAATTTCGACAAGCCCTACAGTCCTACCAGCCAACATCTTCTGCTGACGTAACGACTGTGCTTCAAGCTATATCAGCCTCAAAGGATTCAAGTAGCGGCGACGTTGATATTGTCATGACGCAGATTGCGTTCAGCCAGCTCGGCCTGAAAACTTTGGGTATTGGAAAGACCGGAGACACAAGATTCGATGCTGGTTCGATGCTCCGCGACCAGAAGTTTTTGGGCGATCAAGGCGTATGGGATTCTGTCTTTGACCCCGCGACTATACATGGCGTGATTATGGTCTGTGCCAAAAGTACGAACCCCTTGATAAGTTAATGAATTGGTTTCACTGAAAGTCTCTCAAGGTCTAGATAAGGTGAACTCGGGTGTCCAAACGATCACGGACACATTTAGTGCATCGTGGGAGATCAAGCAAACTTTGTCAGGCAATGCTCGCCCTGGCAAATACAAGGGAAAGGAACACTTCGGATATCAGGACGGTGTATCTCAGCCATCGTTGAGGTGCAGCACTTTTTAAGAATCTACGATTGGTCAATATTGACCGTGTTCAGAGGCTTAACCACCCCTCATCGCGGACAACTAGAGGCCGATCCGGGTGTCATCGTCTTGGGCTACCCGGGTGATCCGCTTGTGGACAATCCGTTAGGGCCCCAGCGACCTGATTGGGCTCGTGATGGCTCCTTCATGGCGTTTCGCAAACTTGAGCAGGACGTCAGTGGCTGGAACAAATTTGTGGCTAAAAGCGCAAAGTACTGGCAAGAGTTTACGCCAGTTCCAGATGAAGTTCAGCCTCCTTTTAAGGACGACAATGAGAAGGCAGACTTCGTTGGCGCTGCCCTAGTTGGTAGATGGAAGTCTGTATGTTATTCTACATCCTCGCACGCACTTTTATGTAACCACAGGCTAACCTTTAAGCGCAGGGCGCCCCAATTCAATTGGCGCATTTCCGAGATGATCCGTCTCTCGCCACCGAGGATAACGCCAATAATTTCGACTATTCCGTGCCCGGTATTGTTCTCCCTACAAATAGATACTGCCCTTTCAACGCCCATACTCGCAAAAGTGCGCCAAGAAATCTTGACCCGTATCTGACTAGGAAATACTTGGAGTCATCTCTTATCATGCGCACTGGGATCCCATATGGCAAAGAGGTGATTCTCCTCTGCCTACATCGTGAAATTCTTACAACAACTCATTAGTTTGACGTGGCACCAAATGAAGAACGAGGGCTTCTCTACGTGTGCTATCAGTCTGCCCTCGACAATGGTTTTGTCCGCCAGACCGTTGGCTTTTCGTCCAATGACTTTTTCCCTACCACTGACATATTACCTCAAAACCACGGTAAACTTTCAGTTCCAGTGTGTGAGACATTGCTTGATGCGAACATCTTAGGCCAAGATCCCATCACGGGTAGCAACCCAAAGGTGACGGTTGTAGACGGTGCCATCGCTCTCAACAAAAAGCCCGAATCTGGACAAGTTACGCTGGCAGTTGTGGATTCCAATACCTCTGAAAAGTATCTCGTGACCGGATTCCCTCAGCAAGTCGACGACTCAGTCGACAAATTTACCCCAGACTTTTTTGTGACGTCGCATGGGGGAGAGTACTTCTTCGTCCCTTCCATTTCAACCCTGACAGCTTGGTCGACCGCTTCGACAACGACGAAATCGAAGCTGTAAGCGCCCAAGTCCTTCATCTATGTTTATCAGAACTGATCAAAGTATCAGTGATATCATGTTCCTTATTGACGCCACAGGAAGCATGGATCCTTACATCAATCAAGCCCGAGATTCAATTGGAACCATATACGATGATGTACTTAAAAATGGCAGCTGGAGCAAGGACGACATTCGCGTTGGCCTTGTCGCATTCCGTGATCATCCGCAGAAACAAGCGACAACGTTCCTTACGCAGAAGTATGATTTCACGTCCGATATGTCTAAAGTTTCAGGCAACCTAGATGCTCTAGAGGCCAAGGATGGCGAGGACTATCCTGAGGCTTCTGAAGATGCATTGGAGGAAGCCTTGGAAGCAGATTGGAACGACGATGCAGTCATGGTCACGGTTTTGATTACAGATTCGACCCCGCATGCCACTGGAGAATCACAAGACTATTTTAAGGACGGATGCCCTAAGCGTAAGTCCTCTTTACTGGCCAATAGTTATGGTAGCGAACTGACACAACATCAGAGAATGACCCCGTCCAGATAGCAGACCGTATGGCTGACTTAGGGATTGTTCTAGTATGTCCTCCTTCATCGTCTTCGCTTCTAACTCACAATCATTGTCTAGTACGTTCTCGGATGTGAGCCAAAGCTTAGTGCAAGGACCGCTGTAAGCTCAGGGCGTTGATCGTCATAAAAACTTTTTATGACCTGAAATTTAACGTGATTAGGGAGGAATTGATTTTTACACCGGCATAACTGAAAAGACGGGGTTAGTTGATTTCTTTTGGAATCGTCAGGCGGAGTGGCTAACCACGAACACAGGGGGAAGCTCTTAACCCTCAACACAAAAGATATAGACCAACTGGGCGACATCATAGTAGGACTGGCCTCGGATGCGGCTGACAGCGAAATAGCCCTAAGCGAGAACACATCAGCGATTTTGAAGCGAAAGGGCGACAATATCAGTGACATCACGAGTGACTTGCACAAGCAACTGACAGCGAAAGGGGTCAAACACTGGAAGTTTACGATAAGCGACGTTTATTCGTTCAACAGCGATGCCAAAGACAACGTGAAGGTGTGGTTCGAAGCGAAGAAGCTTGACCAAACTGTTCGAGACAAGATAAAGAGTGTTGGTTTTTTGTCAGGTTAGTATTTGTTGGGCGTGTTTTGCTCAATTGCAATCCAGGTAAAAGGCAATCGCGTCAACTCGAAATATCGTGGCAGCAATGGAGCCCGACCTACGGTGACATTAGAAAAGAATGCCATCAGTTATGACCAGGTAACGCGCACCGCTTGTTCTCTGCAATAATTGCTGACGGGTCAACCTAAGGTGGAAGCTCTTGTGACGAAGTGCTTGAGGCGGAACAAATAGTCAAAGCAATCTGCATTCGTGGACAAAATCGTATAAATGTACTTGTAGTATCGAGCGTGTCAAGGCTTCCTAGTGTTTCTTTGAACAGTGTGTTGTTGGGCTGAGCCTTTTTCCACATGATGTTCGTCGTCGATGCTGTATCAATTTCAAATTTGCATCTTGGTCGCCTTTGACATCCGATTCCTGAATCTCAGCTTTACTTACACACGTCAGACGCTTGATCATCGCCCATCGCCACTGGCATCCTGCTGATCCGTATTATCGACCTCTGTCCCCGAAATCTTCGCCACGTATAAAACCGCATCGATTTGCATCTTGGGAGATCTTGGGCGCCTTTAAGTTTCACATCTCCAAACGCTGAATCACGGCTCATCACCACTGACATCCTGCTGATCCTCTTTATCGACCTCTGCGCCCGAAATCCTTGCCATGTATAAAAAGACTTCATTTGGATTGTCGACAGCAACAACATCTGGTCATTCTACATGACTTTTGCTGACGCTAAATTCCTTCCTTCGGGCACCTACGCCATCGTCAATGTCGAGCACAACCGTTCCATCTCTTTCAACAAGGAGGGCGAGTGTTTCTCCGCATCCGAGGTAGACTATGGGGTAAGTGTTCCTTTGGTACGACGGGGCTTACCTTGACCATTTTCCTGACTACAGTGTACAATCTCATTCCTCGCGAACAAGAAATGATCGATTCAAGGCCCGCCAGACGTGTTCGCGGATATTGGGCCAGATGCAGAGGAAGGAGAAGACATTGCCTCGATAAAGAACCCGCCTAAGCCTCATCAGTGGGTCATCAAGCGTCATTCCGGAGAAGCCCAATATTATATGTCTTGATCTTTCGTATTCTTGTCTTTCACAATTTGATCTTTTCCTTCCAGAATCTACTCTCCAACTCAGCCCGATCTGTTTTGGAACCTTCCCAATGGCGATGATGGGGCATCTGTAAGTGCACGCGTCTGCTGGAGGATGCATAGTAATTACTGCATGTTCGCAGCTGCAATTGTCTGCTGACCGCGACAACAGAGCAAGCTTTTGGAAGTTTAAAAAGTTAGAAAAGGTGGACGATGACTCCCAACCTGTATGCCTATTTGCTTTAATTGCTGTGATTTAGTATCTGATGAATCGTCTTCAAGCCTGATCCGATGAAACAGTTTGTGGCTGCTCCTGCAAAGCGTCCAACTCAACTAGATTCAGCGATCAAAAACGCCTTTGCCGTGACCATACCTGCTGGCTGGTTAACAACCATTTCCTCAGTGAGAACTTTTTGCTGCCCAATTTCTCTAACTCAGTTGTCAAAAGGTCTCCTGCGGAAGTTGCGTCAATCTTGTCAGAGTTCGCCGCCTTGTCAATGGGGGGTTGGAGAAAGAAGATCTTATCAGTGGCTGGGATACTATTGATAAGGCAATGTCGGTCGACGGAAGCGATTCAGATTCCTTGGCTCTGCCTTCTGCGGAGGATGCTTATGTCCTTGTCATCGAGGCTTTCAACTCTAGTAATCGGGCGAGGAAGGACCCACGCAAGTTGCCTGGGTTCAAAGATTTAAGCACAAACCTACGCGTCATCACAGTACGTACCTGCCATGATCACCCCCCTCTTTGTGTTTATAATAATACTCAGACTTTTACGGTAAACGACGCCATTTTTCATATCTAAAATTCCCTTGAAACATTATTTAGATTTTCGATGAGTCGGACGTGTCTAGCTCCGGAAGAACCCAGAATGCGATCATCACGATTCATGCCAGTGTCAAAGTAGCGGTTGACTTAAATGATCCCGGAAACACTGTAAATAAAGGGTATAAGGAAGATCTGGATTCCCCGCGTCCAGCTCATATGGACCAATGGCTAAAGTAAAGTGGCCTTTTTTCTTGTTGCTACCGCTGACACCTCCTTCAAGCAAATACCATTCTGTTTTTGTGGTAGACGACTCTGACTCGGCGTGTGCCTTTCTTTTTGACTTTTTTTCTCTTGTTGATGTCAACTTTCCGCAGATGGCCGCTGATGGCGCATGGGGAAAGGCCAAACAAGCAGTCGTCCGAGTAACCGGTGAAGTTATGCAATATGATTCAGGAGGAATCGACATATAATTCCTCAACTCTTTGTTATACCAAGACTCAATCACAGTGAGATATCCGATTCACATTGACTGTAGGATGCTGACAGTGGCGATATATCAGGCACCGGAGGACGTTGTTCAGATATTTGGCAAAATCAAACCGAAAGGTATAACGCTTTCTTCTATCTATTATCTCGCTCTCTAAGTTCTACATTATAGGACCTTCCCCAATCGGCGCTCGGCTTGAATTTGTTCTGAACAAAATTATCGACCAGCTTGAACAACCAAACATGATGCAGCTGCTTACGGACAGATCAAGCCGATCAATATCGTCATTCTCACAAATAGCCCCCCTTCAGACAATCCTACTAGGACTATTCGAGCAGCAGCTCAGAAACTGAACCAAGGACTACACCATCCCAATGCCATTGCAATTCAATTCACTCAGATTGGTAATGATAAACTTGCGAAGACAGCATTGAAGAAATTGTCGGATGATCCCTCTTTCGTTTGTAGCTTGAATTGGTTTTGTGACCATCCTCTGAATTGTAGCACCCTAGAACATCGTGGATACGGTAACCTTTGGGAACAAATTTACTCCAGAGAATCTGCAAAATTCCGTCCTTAATGCAATGCATCCCTCTGTACGTGCTAAAGTTGCTAGCTCTTCCGGTTTGCAATTCGGTGCGGCATTCCAAGTATTTTACGCACTTGACTTCCACCTCATTCCCAAGTTCTTAGTCCATTACCGCGTGTACAACGACGAGGGCGCGATCGTCACAAGACGTCCTGCATATCTGACTGACACTTATCTTGGACGTGTTCGGTCAAAATGGGTCGCTCCACCTCATAACGCAGGTTCCTTGCGACACTGCTTGGCGTTGATGGAAAGTATTGATCCAACCGCGACCACTTTGTTCGCCGCTCTCTCGAGCAAGTCTGCGTTGGCGGATGACATTCCTATTTCATTCAAAACCAACCAAACTTTGGACATAGCGCCTGACGAGCCAGTGGCACTTCTCACGAGGGCTAAACCTGGTGACGGACTGAAGCCAGGAACAGAAAATCTCCGCGTCCCTCCTGATGCTCAGTCTCCTCTCACCCCACGTTTTCGTGAGTCACCGCAATCTGACTTTATCCCTTATTCTTTTCCACATGCTGATGTCTTCTCTAGTGTACTATGGGGTTTATAACGAGGGTGGCGCATCCGCTTCTAAGGCGCCTGTCGACCCAGAGGAAGTCTGGGTGTCCAGAGTGGACCTTTCCCTAGTCCCACCACCGCTCTCTGTCACCTCTTTGAAGCGTTTTATTTATGAAAAAGAGGGCATTACTGGTTCATCTCAACTTTTTACCAATGGGGACGTAATGACCCCTGTGATCGATGATCATATCCTGACAGAGGATGGAAAATGGCCTGGGTCCACACCCGACAATCATGTTATGTTCAAGTTCACAACTCAACTCCCTCTGCCTACGTTCAGCGAGGGGTCGCGTTACATGATCTTGAATTCCTCGGGGAAAGCCATGACATTATGGCCATGGTCTAATCTTTATTTGTGTAACATAGTCGCCCATCCACAGCATAGGCCAAACACGGCATTGCATGTACGTATTACCTTGGTTACTTGGTTAATTATTTGATCTCAGCTGGTTGCATAGTTTTACCTCAAGACCCAAAATGATGGTGGCATTGCGTTGCGCTCCGTGAATTCAGGACAATGGGCAGGGCCGAATTTTCGTACTTATCCGACAGAACACAGCTATTACTTCATCCCAACTGAGAGCAAAGGCTGGTTCTCGTAAGTTCCACCTCTTATGTAATCGTTTCTGGGGTTTACGCCAGAGATAGCATTTGTCCAGATAAAACTTCTCGCCAGGCATTCTTTGAAACACAAATTCCTTACCTCAATCATGAAAACGTTGAGCTAGTGAGCGACTAGATTTCATAAGGTTCAAACACTCCCCTTACTCATTATATTTCCAGCGAGTAATGGCTCTCAATACGAATGACCCCTTGCAAAGATGGCGTGTGGTTCCTGCACCTTGACCATAGGTAACGCGTCCTGCAGCTGCTTGTTCTTTCAAATCCAATAGTTGCTGGATCTAAGGAGATTTGCACTCGTTGAAAATAGCGAGCGTGTCAACTTGGCTTCCTGGCATGTTGAAGTGTCGGCCTTCTTTGTTCGCGACCTTGAGTGAGACAGTGATCCCATCGGCTATCTTCGAAACGAACGAGCAGTAAATTTGGATTCTGCAGTCACAACGCGAGCGCTGAGCGCTGAGGTCTTACGCTCGGATACGTCGGAAGAAAGAGAGTTGATATCCTAACAAAACTTCGAATTGTGAATCTACTGATACTGGGGAATAAGTAAGAATAAGTAAGTAATACAGTGGAGATGGCTGTCAAAAGGCCAAGCAGAGAAAAGTGGCAGCGAAGTCGTTCCCGATGATAACGGATGCTGGGTTGGATTAGGAGCTCTACTAAATAAAAATTAAGTTGAAGGGTAAGATATTGTGTAAAGTCCTGAGTGTCCTGGGGGGGGGTCATTTATATCGTTTCGGGAAGAGCGTCAATCGCAGCTTTCAAATCCCGCAAGAACTTCCACGAATCCAGGACGCTTTCCGGACACCTCGGGCACCCAGCCTTATTCGCCGCTCTAAATAAAAACTCCATCCCAAACACCACATCAGTGGTTGGGCGCACCGCCAGCTCCTGTTTAGCTGTCTTCTCAAACACGAACCACCACTTTGGAGCCCCATCCACATTGAAAGGAGAACCATTGCACTGCATGCATTTGATCTGGTCGGTCATTTTGATGAGAGCCTGCGCAGCTTGGGAGCGGCGCCTGTGCAGCGTGAGGAGCTGGTGATAGGAATATGCGTTGATGTGCATCAGGTCTTCTGACAAGGGCGCGTCCAAGAGATTGGTGTTAAGTGTGTATCTCGCCGCGATCTTGGTTTCTTCTTCTAAGTCGTGCCGACAAGCGATAGCATAGACGCGCAGAGGGGACATCTCTAAAAAGTGTGGGGAGACAAGTATCTTGCGCAATGCAGAAATGGCGCATTCGAGGTCGTACTTGGCAGCGGCCTCTAAGACAGCCTGAAGATCATGCAGAGAGCTGATGACGGGGTTGGAGAGGGGGTAGACGTATCGTAAAAGTGTGTCCAGCACACTCGCGCTTTCCGATACTGGAATACGAGGTTTCTTCTCCGACGTTTCCGATGGCTGGGGTAAGGTAAAGAGGTCGTGAAAGAATGGAGAGGCTGCTGCTAGAATGCAGCTGTGAACGTGGAACTCCGTGGTACATGAAGTGCCAGTTGCAAAAGCGTCATCAGCATTGGGAGCGCCGTTGGCGACAAGAATAACGTCGGCATCGGGAGCAGTGAACGCATACTTTGAGATAGCCATTTGGCACCAAAGGAACGGGGAATAAGTAAGGATCGCGCGCAGGGAGAGAACTTTATATCGAAAGCAAGTGATATGGGAAAGCAGTACAGGGCCAAGCGGATCGCAGCTGGGATAGTTGTGCTGGATTCACAGAGGAGTAAACACTGACAAACATAGAACCTAAGCTGGACCGGTATGTCTTCCTCAGCTCCGAGTGCCAGATTTACATCGTTCACGCTCTGAATCGATACCTTGCTCTTCCACCGCAGGCGGTAGAAATCCCGAAAGTCTGCGGCGGCTGTGGTCGAGGCTCTAGTGCCGTTTTTTTCGGCGCTTGTGTTTAAGTTGTAATGATGAGAATGCATGGCCAAAGGACGCCCGTCAATCCGGTACCGGAAGTCTTGTGCTAGGTCGCCTCAACTCCGCTTCTTGCGGAGCTTCGGGTCTTCGCATTTGTGACTGATGGAGAGGCAGGGCGTTGTGTTGGGCAAAACTGAAGACAGATAATGCGTACACGTATGCGCAGAAAGCCTAAATGAAATGATCATCAACAAGCACATTTCGCATCCTGGAACAGGGCTGAAATAACTAGCCATCAACAGCACATGTACAGGGAAGCATCCTTCTGCTGATTAAATGGAAGAACGCGAATCACAAATCTGTAAGGCGTCTCGCTTTAAATGACAGGTAGCACATGATATAACCTAACCACGAAAGGATTAGTTTTCGTATCAACTGCGCCGAATTTGCGTACAAACAAGAAAGTCCCGAGGATGAAGCGAATGGAAGGACCAACGTCTTGGCCTAAACGGCCACCGCTTTCTTGTTGACTCTTCTCTCTTTCAAATTGAGTCATTTGTTTGGTGGGCTGATTCCTGCGAAATTTAAGTCAAGCTGTCTTGGGATATCTCGCAAAGGGGTAGGTTCAATTAAGCTGGGTGAATCGGAGAGAAGAACCTCATTGTCTGCATAATCAGTACAAAATTTCATGCTCAAACGAGCAACGTACCCACAACGACGTCACGCCTGGACAGGCTCTGTGTTGATTCACAAAATTTGATTCGTGATCAACGGCGTGAGCGTCTTCTTTAACGGCATTTTGCCCGTCTTTGTGATCGATCTGGTTTTCCTACAAAGCAGTTGGCACGGCCATTACCTATGCATGGAACTTGAATGTCATGGTGGAGGCCTAAAGGAAGGGTTTTCGATGCCAGTACCAGTTACCTGGATCGTGCTTGGCCAGGAGGATTTGTTAATACGTTTAGGAACGTTCTATTTGTTAATACGTTTAGGAACGTTCTTACTAAGTCTTCCGATTTACGAAAATTCCATCCACCACCTGAGAATCTCGTATCCCCCGCGTGGTTGGCGTTTGAGCGATGGATCTGACTTCAGAAGTCTTGCATCCACCTTTCCAAAACGGTCGGTCACAGCGGTGCTACTACGTTCGCTCAGTCCCAAATGCACCCCAGGGAAACCTCGAGGAGCACTTAAGTCGTGGTGAAGGTTTCGAGAAGTTTAAGAGGCCAGCACGAGTGACCTGGACTATATGGGGTTTGCCAATCACCCACCCATTGTAGTCCTTGACTCCTTCCAGTCAACCTGCGCAAGGAAATTTATTGAAATGCTGGTGAAGGTCTTCAAGATCAACGGCTTTATCCCCAGATTTACGAGAATTTCATTCGTGATCATCCACTTGAGCGTCTGCAATTCTTTAACCGCGTGTTTACCGTCTAGTAAGTGGATGGTCAATCTAACTTCCCCAGCGAGAAGAATTTCCGTATCCACCTTTCCGGAAGAGTTGCGACGGCTGAGCCGTTATGCATGGAACTGGATTTAAGGGGGACCTCGGGGGTACAAAAGTCGCGGTTTGAGGTAAGCTTTTGGTCGTTACAGGGAGCACATGGGCTTTGAAGTTCGCGAATCGCCACCGCCGTCGCCCCTTTCCGCGAGGTTCTCCGCGTAACTGAGAGAAGTTGTTAATTCGTTTAGAAACGTCATCGGTGTTGACGACTCCGTCTTCCAAAGTCTGGGAATACCGTCATTCCAGAAGGATGAAATGTTCAAAAGGTTGGTGTAACACTGAGGAATGATTACGTAATAAACTAAAGTGGTCACCTGGCGGAGTCGTGATTCGTGAACAAGCTCAGCATATCATTGACTAGTCCATACTTTCCCGGTTCATGCACGTATAGTTAGAGGACCACGTCCCCTCTTTTCCTCCCAGGCCTTCAGCGATCTCAGCAGCTCCAGAATTTTGTCTCTTCGTCCCAATCGAATATCGTTGATGCTCACGCTCCCCATCTTCACGCCACTTCCAAGCAAAAAGTCGAGTAAATGAAAGAGCCCATCAGGCTTGTCATCGGTGGGATCAGACGGAAAAGCACGGTCGGGGACAGGAGGAGAGGCTTGTTCGCCCTTGATGGATTCTGCAAGACGCAGAAGGGCGAGTCCACCAAAGGACGTGGCGGCGTCGTGCGTTTGGAGACGTGCGGGAAGGTGAGAGTTGGCCCATTCCACGAGTCCGTTGTCTGCAGGATTAAGCTGGTCGAGATGTCAGCACAGAATGTGAGAGAAAACTGAAAACTCACGCACTACGGAGGGTTTACGTGGCTGCCTTGGCGGTCTCTGACGCACATATTGCTCTGGAATAAATACCCAGTGTTCTCCTGCTCATTATTTAGCGTCAATGAGATCCAATGAGGATTGGCCCTTACCCATGGCTGACGGAAATCCAAGTACACGGGCATCACGTTGTGACAGCTGATTAGGATTTTCCCGTTTATGAGTTTTTTGAGTAGCATCTCGAGCAGTTGGCGATGGCGGTCGTGCATGCATGGCTTGCGCAATGGCCAAAGGAATCGTTTGGATATTACTTGCCGACGAAGTGACGGGTTCTACGGGACGTATATGAAAATGAAACGTGGCTAAATGTAAGGCAAAAAAACACACTTGTTTGATCTCGTGAGATTGTCGCTTTTAAGATCGCCTTCATCCACTCGCGAATAACAGTCCTCTCATCAGAGCTGAAGAAGTGTGTCTTCTCGCCATCGTGGTCGATCCGGAGTCCATAACGGCCAGTATCCAAGGTCTCGTCTACAGTGACCCTGTAGCCCACAACGTCAACGAATCCCGTTGGGCGAGCCTCCTACATAACAACGAAGTTGACCCTTTGCAGTAGAGCAACCAAAGACAAAACTCACAGATCTATCATCAGTCTTAAACCAGTACAACCGCTGGCCCTTGAGCACAAAATACCGTAGATTCCATATGTGATACCGGTCGGCCCTCTTACGCATCCACCCAGTGTGGTCGGGCACACCAATCTGCTCATAAAAGGACCGACCCTGGGCACCGATAAGACTTTTGGCCTCCCCTGATGGCCCACCACTACGCCACGCCAAAATTGACATGCGTTTACGCAGAGTGCCATGGTGGGTAGAAAGGGTTCCCTCTGACGTCTTCTCCTCCTTTTCCTTCTTCGAGTCTCGGAAGAGTGACTGAGGTTCCTTGGGTGCGCCACTGGAGGTAGAGGGACGCTGGAAGTATGCATTAGACAGACTGAACGTCGACGGCCTCTTCCTGCGCATTTTATTAGCAGTAGGCAGCCCCTGACTTTTTTCACCACCACTCAGTGCTTCGAGTATGATGGGTGACTGAGATTCTTTCTTTGGCGAGCCACTAGAGGTAGACGGCCGCTGGAAATGTGTAGCCGATGCCGTGCGAATGCCCTTCGGATCTTTCTCTTTTCTAAGGCTAGAAATGAACGGGTGAATCAATATATGAGCCAGTAAACGCCTTCGACAAGAAAACATACAGCTGTACATGAGATTTTTTCTCTTGTGAGCCACTAGGGGTAGACGGCCGCAGGACATATGAAGCCTTCTCTTTTTCATTCGGCGGGCCACCAGAGCTAGACGGCCGTTGGAAGTGCGTACCTGACGTCATGTTAATGCCCTTTGGCAGGCTGAACGTCAAGGGTCTCTTCGTGTGCACTTCAATGGCGGGTGGCTTCTGACTCTTGCCACTATCACCCGGTACCAACCTCTCACAGGCACCAGCTTTACTGCCACCTAAAGTGTACCGTGCACGACTATGCCGCTTCGTCCCACGTGACGCTAGGTGATGTCCGCTCTAACATAAACACTAATATCAGCGAAAGAGTCCACTAAAGAGAAAGAAGAAAAAATCATGGCTTACCACTCTATTACCACTTAAATGCCCATGAGACAAACTTGAAGAAGTCTCAAAACTCATCGGCACATCTTCATCAATGGTAAAAGGGATCTCGAGCCCAATCCCACTGCCATGCGTCGAGGACGACCCAATCTCCGCATTAGACCCGTCAAACATGAAATCAGCTGGAAAGCTCCACGAAGAATAAGGGTCCAAGATTTCAGGGAGGGAATGGTAAGATTGGCTGTGATGCCGTTTTCTGGAAAGCAAGTCGAGCGAGCTAGAGGAAGCATGGGGGAAGGAAGACGGTAGAAGCGACGTTTTCGTTATGGAAGAGTTGGAGGAGCTTAAGATTGAGGACTGGCGCAGGTCGGTGATGGCACTTGCGACGCGGAGGCGCTTCCCCAATGCCGTTACCCCAATCTCGGTCTTGAGCATATTAGTATCTAATCTGAGGAGGACGTCGCCTGTGATTTCTTGTTCTGTGGGTTTGATCGAATTATTGAGGTGTAGTGAATAGGGAGAAGCAGAACTCACCAACAAACTTGTCAAGAATGGCTTTGTCAAGGCCTTTGCTCTTCAGCCATTCAGCCACTTCTGCAACTGTCCAGTCGTTTGGGTGTCTCTCGCTTCCGCTCTCTTTCCCATTCTTGTCCTCGATAGAGGGTCGATGCATAGAGACCAGAAAAGAGGGCGTTTTGTCCGAGGGTGCACAAATGACGCCATCACCTACGGAAGATGAAGCTACAGCTGGGTCGGTTGCGGTTTGTAAAGATAACCCAGATAATGTCGTCTGACCATTCGTTGGTTGGTCGGAAACGAATAACGGAACTGGTCTGATGTTCTCATAGATAGATGTGGGAAAAGACAACCTCGCAGGAGAGTGGATCCTTTCACCTGAGGTAACCTCCGAAGCCGAAAAGTTCGACATAGGTCGAGGGAGAACAAACGATGACGCCCTCGTGGCAGTCTGCGCTTCCAAAACGTCCTTCTCCACGCATCCACTATCGGAATACTCGGCCAGTGTCGTCTCGGTGGCTTGATACCAATCTTCTACGTCGTTCAAATCACTCCCGAAATCTGGCTTGTCCGTCTCCGTACCACTGCTTGCAAAACTTACACACCGCGCATTATCATCCTCTGCACATAATCGTCTGAGTTCTTCGACGGCTTTTTGCACGTCCATCATCGTGAACCTTGACACTTTTTTGCCACCAGTAGAGGGGGTGAGTTGGCCGGACGGAGATTTTTTTTTCTGCGGGACGAGACCCAGTCGCCCTTCGATAGTGCGGCCCTAAGAAAAACGTTATTAGTTTACATGGAATAGAAGCAGAAGAAAGCAGGGAAAAGAGCACGATGTGTCAGTGGAATACAATCACCCCTCGTCTCCAAGTGAAAGAAAAAGGACGCACCTTCCACCAGGCATTATTACCAGCCGTGTCAACCTTCTCGACAATCCCCATCTGATCTTCAGTATGAGAAGACATCTCCCCGTCAAGGTTCTCGAGGTAGTCGTTAAGAGTATAAACGTATTCAGGCATCACCCATGAAATTTGTCTCCCGGTAAGAGCCAAGTAAAATAGATTGGCCACAGAAGTGGTTGTGGGGTTGTTCGTAGGTAGCTCCAAGGCTATAGAACGACAACAGAAATACAAGGATTCGGCCTCTCCATCGAAGAATTTGATTCGACAATGATGATGTTAAAAACATCGGGCCCAATCGGTCGTCAGTCGGACAATCAAAGGTCGTCGGGGCCCATCTACGGATTGTGGTGGTAAAGGAAAGGAATTCCCTCCCTTAGCCGTGCAGATGACTCGTCTGGCGAAATGAGTGGCATCAATGGGAGGAGGTGCTAAACAAAATCAGTCGTAGCTAGCTCAAACAGCGGAAGAGGAGAGTATGGCGGTGAATTGACGGGGAATTGGGAGTTCCAAGTATGGTAGACTTCAGATATCAGGAGTTGTATCATTCCGCCTTAGCCCCGAATGATAGTGGGTAACGACATGAAACCGGATAACACCGAACGGAAACATTGCTTGTCGAGGCGTATTATTTGGAACAAAGGCTGAGCGCTGAGCGTTTTCAAGGTCTTGGCCATTCCATGATGATGTGGAAAGGAAAGAGATGTTCGTGTCACATGATGTCGTCGCGTCGTGTCACAGAGCATGTGACTTTGTACAAAGTACAAGACACTGATAGAACACTTGGTGCCAGTCTGAACTCGAGGTTCCCACTCCGATAAAAAACGAGCATCTACTGATTCCAGTCTGATTGGGAGGGTGAATCTCGATGGCAGTATAGAAAAGGCGGGAACGCTGAAACAAGTGAGCCCAGATATTTGCTGAATGTTGGCTGAATGCAAGAAAAACATAGTTTCCATCGTTTAAGAAAAATACTGGATCCCCAAATCAATTTCATCACTCCATCCATGTCTCTTCTTCCCCATCATCCCCCTCCAAGGAACTAGAAGGCAACAAACGCGAAATATCACCCATCTCAATCGTCCCATTCGCAACACCCTTCAACACCTCCGCCCACTGCTCAAAATGCCTATACCCGTCCTTTACCACCAGCACCTTCTCCGAGTTCCCCAGCTCAATTCTTTCAATCATGACCACCAAAGTCCCACACTGTGTTATACAATTAAACTCAATTACCACTCGTCCTATCCCCCCCTCTTCCTTGATCCTCAGCGATTTCGATTCATCGCCTGAGGTAAGACTATGAGGCGCAATGTTCGCACTGACGATGAAGAAGGGACTGGCCAGGGGCCCGACGATGCGGTCTATTGCGATGAGATGGATTTGCAGGACGTGGTGATGGATTTTGGTGGGGTCAGTGTATACTTGGAGGGCTTCCATTGCTGCCCATTTGAATAACCAGCGGTATGCCTGGAAATTGGATGAATCAAGTGCAACTGTATAGAAGGTCCTGGAGAGATACCTCTATCCATTGATTGATATCTATATTCTGTGCGATGTGACAGGTTCGTTTATGTATGACCCAGTCCTCCTCTTGGCATTTCTTGCTCTGCGAGGCGGGATCCCAATTAGACGATGAGCTTGTAGATTAAATACTACAAGTAGTGCTTACACAATATCGAACCAAGGTACACCGTGAACAAGCCTTCATCTTGATACCCTCATATCCCTTTTGTCTAAGGGGGCAGTCGCGCCATCGGCAGATCCGGGCGGGCTTTTGGTCTTGTATGCGGATGCGGTAACGTGAGTTGAGGATAGGCATATGGGGGCAGGAGACAGAGTTAGGTAGGTTGCCGACGGGCACACGTTGTGATCATTGTACTAGTAGTATGTGATGAACAAGATCAATTCCGACAAATCAACCGAAAGCAAAGTCGATATAACACATCCTATATACATAGTCGAGCTCTCCGAATTACGGCGAAGTTGTGGTAAAATAAAAAATATTAAGACTGACCACCGCAGGACTCGAACCTGCAACCTTTTGGTACCGTTAAGCCATCGAAGCCAAACGCGCTACCATTGCGCTAGGTAGCCATGCAAAAGTTGATCGAAGCCAAGCAATACCGGGCCGTGTGTAGCGAAGCAAGTGCCTGACTTATCCGCTACAGTCACTGCTTGACTTGCACTCACATGTACATGCCCCTTCCCGAGCAATTCTCCCTGTGGTGCATCGACCTCCTCACAAGCGACACTTTCCACCAAACAGCACCTGTACTCTTCATCATCCTCTTCCCCGTCTTCATCTTGCTCCTCGTCAGCACTGCGCACCAGCGCGTCATGGGTTTCGGGGACAGCCTGGCGATCACACTCCCCCCGTGGCTTTGGTTGAGCTCGAGCTCGGCCAACGGGGATGGATCGTCGGCTAGGGGGAGTGCGAGGGAGAAGAAGAAGAGTAAGAAGCATGGAGTGAGGACAAGAGCTGAGCAGAATGGCTCTGCGAAGCATGGTGCACTGCTATAGGCTTTTTCTTGAAGAATTATCCACTGAACGCATGCAGGTTCTGAAAAGGATGGGGAATACTACTCTGGCCTCGTCAACATATCTGGGACCTATTGCTTCATGAACTCGACTCTCCAAGTACGTTCCTTTCTCTATCTCCGCACCTATCTCTGCTTACCTTACCACTCAAAAACCCAGGCCTTGGCCTCCCTCACCTACCTCCAACCCCACATAGACGCCATTCACGCCAAAGCCGAGGTCTTAGACGTCCCAACACCCGTCATCGACTCACTGCAGGACCTATTCCGACGTACGTAAACACATTTACCCAACGGCTGCCGCCTGCTAATTCAGATGACTTCAAAAAAAGGACTAAACACCCCCCGATCAACATACCACTCCATCCGCCCCACCGAGATCATCGAAGTCCTAAACACCCAAACCGAAGGCCGCACAAACTCGCTCTTCTACTCCCGCGAACACCAAGATGCCCAGGAACTCTTCCAGCTCCTCTCAGAGTGCATCAAGAACGAGATAGCTGCTGTCGATAAGGAGGGACATAGGGATCGTGGGTTGGGTGGATTGTCGCAGGTGCCGTCAGAGACGATGAGGGAGATCGGGAAGAGCGTGTTCGATGGGCTGACGGCTAATCGGAGGAGCTGTGTGTTGTGTGGGTATACGGAGGCGGTGATGCATTTCGCGTTTGATAATTGGCAGTTGGCCGTTCCTAGGCTTGCGGTACGTCTTTCTTTTCTATCCACTTACTATGCTTTAGACTGATCAGAGGGGGATACAGACTAGTTGTAGACTAGAAGACTGCCTAGAAGAATACACCCGCCTCGAAATCCTCAAAGATTGTATTTGCCGGAAATGCTCCATCGTCACTACGTACCACCGCCTCCAACGAGAAGCGCTCACACTGGAAGAAGCAACTAAACCCGAAGCTAAGCCCTCCTCATCAAAGAAACGCAGGCTGAAAGAGGTGAAGCGCATGGAGGCGAGGGTGAAAGCCGCCATAACACAAGGCAGGATAGAGGACGATCTGAAAGACATAAGGCTCGAAAAAGTGACCAGCCCAGCGTCCACGAAACAATCCATGATCGCTCGCGTACGTCTTCCTCCCTCACAAAAAAATTGTATCATGCGACTAACACCCCAAAAATATAAAGCCCCCACCCATACTCGCACTACACATCAACCGCTCCGTCCACTTTGGTCAATACGCCTCCAAAAACACCATAAAGCTAATATTCCCCGAAGTCCTCGACCTAACACCATACACCACCTCCGGGAGCCTCTCCACCATCCCCACGTCCGCTATATCAACCCCACAACCCGCGATTCCCCGCTCCACAACGCCGACGCCCAAGACGTACGCAGGGGGGGAGAGGACGATATATAGATTGGCGGCCGTGGTGTGCCATCATGGACAACATTCTTTTGGGCATTATATTGCTTATCGGAGGAAACCGAGGCGTGTTGGTGGGGGTGAGAGGTGGGCCCCTCCGAGGATTGTGAACCCGATAAAGGTGGAGGAGATGATGATGGTGGGTAAAATCGAGGGCGGGGGCGATAATGATTCTCATGGAATCGAAATGCCGGAATACGTCTTTGAAGATGACCCCCTCATCAACCCATCATCCGGGAAGAACAGAAGCGGGTGGCTAAGGATAAGCGACGACTCTGTCCGTGAGTGTGGTATCGAGTCTGTTCTACAAGAGGGCAGCGGGGCGTTCATGCTCTATTACGAGCGGGCGGAACACGCACGGGCGGGTGGTGTGTACCCGTACCCTTCTCTAGGCTCTTCTGCGTCGGTTAGGACGACGGGGTCGCAGGAGACGTTGAAGCCTGAGATAAGAACTTTGGATTTGAATGGGAGTGTGGGGAGTTTGGTTAGTGAGGTTGGGGTTGGGATTAAGAAGGAGGAGAGGGGGTTGTCTTCTTCGGCTTTGTTAGTGGGGAAGGAGGAAGAGGAAGAGGAAAAGGGGACGAAGGGAGTGAGGATGTCGTCTTCTTTGGTATTGGGCACCTCTCCATCACATTCGCAGCCCTTGGGCCCAAGGGTAGTGAGGAGCGTAGTTGCTGGTCGGGCGAGGACGGTTGAGAGAGAGGCTGGCTCGTCAGTGTCTTCTTCCCTAAGTTCCCTGGATTCACTTGGGTCCCGGTCTTTCCATCCTTCGGCATCTGCACAACCTAGCAGCAGCGGGGTTACCAAGTCTTCTTTGCTCAACAACGGTGTCACGAAGTCTCCTTCCTTACCCAGCAACGGTGTTACCACGTCTCCTTCACCCAACAATGGAATTACAAAGTCGTCTTCCCTACCCACCTCTACCCAGCCAATACCGATACCAATACCGAAGAACGCGAAGAAGACGGGGCCGTTACAGATGAACGGGAGGCCTCATTTTGTTGAAGAAGAGGTGGGGGAGGGGATGATGACGGCTTCGGCGCCTTCGATATTAGTCAATCCCAAGGCAAAGACGACGACGACGACGAAAGTGCACACGAAGACGGGTACGGGTAAAGCAGAGGACGAGCATCCAACGGCGAAGTCTCCGCCGCCTCCACGGATACAGTCGCCCAAGCCGATTCATCCTTCGCCTGTTGTTGGGCTTAAGGCATAGCTTTCTGACTTGAAGTCCTTCAATCATTTTGCCGACCGACGTTCTATACACCTCCTACGTCCTGCAACTCACCACTTGACCGACCGAATGACCGACGCTCTGCACATTATCCCCTACTCACCACGACTAGTACGGATCCTGGATCTCCGCTTTCTTTCCTCTATGCATGCATTGAATTGATCGTACCCCAGATCATTACTGACGTATCTTATTACCTTGGCTTCTCCCCCACTCCCCCTCCCACCTCTTTTTTTATTTACTTATTCCAGTGTTTATGTCATTTCGTCGCTTCATGGCCATGGTTGGTGCTCACTGGTGTTGGTAGCGCAGAAGAACATCCCCCCCTCTTTGCATGTAATAAGTATGTAGTAGCATTCACAATCGTCAGTACATAAATTGCATTCCATTGTTAGATGTCATCGTTCTTCTATGTACAGGCTCTTCCGAATCACAACGAGTGACAATTCGAACGAACGTAAGGACGTTACTAATGTAGATTGTACTCATGGCTATAAATAAATACAAAAGAAGCTGGATACTTAGATACGTCTAGCACCTTGAATCAAAGAAAAGATAAACAGAATGGGGTCCTTGGGTTCCAATTCCATCCGTGGAGAGATTTATTTGATGAGATAGGACAGCAACGGCAGCGAGCTTGCAGACTTGTGGGAGGGAGGGAATCTGAGTCTAGGCTCCCGACCATAATCGCCGCACAGCGGGTTGGGGGGGGAGTTGATGAGAGGGGAAAGGAAGGTGGTTATCGCGGTCGTCATCTTGTCGTCATCGCTGCTGCTGCCATCGCTGTCATTGCGAAATCCGCCATTTACATTTTCTTCATTCATTCATTGAGGTGTGGCGGCTGGCGTCCACAATCACCAATAAATCCGACGCTCAATGGTCCGACGGCCCGATGTAATCCCAGGACGGGTGTACACGGTGCGTTTCACTCGAGTGACAGTGGGATACCTGTGTTGCACAAAGTCAGTTTAGTCAGGTACGAAATCGAATTAGGCAGGCCACGTTCGCTTGGCGAAGGGGGGACTTGGAGGAAGGAGAGCTTACCAGGCATGGTATACCTCGCTATCGAGCTGGACTTCGATTATTTGACGGCCCTATGTATAAGGAATGGTTAAGCTTGGGACAGAGGGGGCACGAGGAGGAACGTACGGCATAATCAACGTGTGAGCCGATTACCAGGCCTTCCTGTCGGCCTTTCATACCGTGGCGGACGGCGACGATGTCACCTGGCTATATTCGATTTTGCGCATGAGGACTCGAGAGGAGAGTGCAAGAGGAGAGGGAGAACATACAGTGATAGATTCGTTGTCGTGGTATGTAGATGATTCCATAGCAGCTGCAGTGTTGGGTGTTTGATTGAGTCAGGAAGTCGGGGCGAAACGTGCGAACGACTTGGTGGTTAGATGATGAGAAGAAGAGGATGTAGGTTTAACAGAAGAAGCAGCTGGTTTTTATACGCAGCTCCTGAGATTAGATGGGTGACAAGGTAAACCGAGGTTCTCGACGTCCGCAAAACGCGAGGCGGGCACGAGGCGGTCGCTTGTCAGGTATTTCTCCGTTTTTGTTTTGTACCCGAACAGCCTGTTTCCAAGTATCATTTTTTTTTATGAAGCACATTGTTCTCTTTATTGCATGTTATTCGCCGTCAACGGGGACTTGAGAAATTAAATCAAATTTGTGCACACGACGGGCAAGGTTGCTGGTAAGTTACTCAGGTATTGCTGGGCCTTGTATTATTCTGCATCTCAAAAAAAGGGACGTACATGCATACGCACAATGTGCCGGACCGACTGACTGATGAAATTCGGGTTAAAGTCAAAAAGTTGTGAAACTCCTCGTGTGCACCGTGAGGCGTGACGCCGACGAATCGCGATGAAGAGGCAAATGATTAGATGTCAGATAGGCTGACGGCTGACTCTGTCCTCTCCAGGAGCGGAAGTGAAAATGGGTGTATCAGATACACGCGCGTTGCAGTGACTGGAGCCTCAATGACACCACGCGAATCGCCTCACCCTCCCGGCCTCCACCAGATCATATCAAGCCATCGTCGGATCAGCTTACCCAGCCACCACCGCCTTGCTATTACATGATCAAAGTTCCCCTCCAAAACTTGAATTTGCAAACTGGAAGGCCCACCACCACCGTCATCATCACCGCCCAGGAGTCCCTTCTGACCTTGTCCTAACCGTTCCGTTTCCAGCTCCCTTCCATGTTTTTCGATCCCCTTCAAAATATCCCCCGCGCTAATCTCGTACATCTTCTCAATCTCCACAGCCCTCTCATAGTACGGCCGGCGGACGGCATACGGTGCCAATACATTGTGTTTTCGCACTAGGTTATTTAGTTCTGCAATTGCAACGTCATGGTAAGATTGTTCTCGCCGAACCCAATCTGGGTCACGGAGGGCTTCTACGTCGCTGGTGGTAAGCTTTGATAGGAGTTGTTGTGGATGCAAGGTAGTTAAGTTACGCAGTGTGCGTCGGACCCAGGACTGGCGGAGGTTTGCGCGGAATGTTTGGACCGCGTTTTCTAGCTCTATATTTAGGACGAGGTCGGGTCTTGCAGGCTGGACATGTAACAGAAGGACACACCTCCTTGAACTTCAATCCAAGGGGGTGCTGCGCCATTTCTTTGAACTATACGGTTCATGAGGAATTCTTCGCGAGGAAGAAAGGGATTGACTTCTTCAACCGCTTGGGTTAGAGGTTTGCCGCGTCCTTTGACAGTGTTGAATAGACCTGCTTTACGAGCTTTCTGGACCTTTATCAGTTTACAGGCCAAACAAACCAATGAGAAATAAATTCACCTCGATCTTGTCTTCGACTAAACTCGTCCATCCCTTCAAACCGGGATTGGTTCGCGGGGCGTTCGCACGAGCGTCTTTTACACCGAGCTTGTAGTCCAGCGTTGACTCTCTAGCTTGAGTCAACCGCCCGGCTTGTTGGCTCCTCTTGAACGAAAAAATAATACAGTTATTAATTAACAAATTATTATTATTATATTATATTCATTTAAATTTTAATTGTTAGATTGTTAAAAAAAAAAACTACTACTTGTGTTTAGCAAAGAAAGATAAAAGTAGTTTTTTTATAATAAAATGTACAAAGTTTAGTGCTTGAATCATAAGAAGTATTAATTGTTTTGTATGCTAGCACTTTTTTCCTTCTTCCTTTCATGCTCATCGACAGAAAATTGGGGACTTGTGCGCGTGGAAGGAATAGGCGGAGGCAAATTAGCTAATTTCACCGACGAGACCTGATGAGAAGGGACTTTGAACGTCGTATGCCACGGTCTGTGATCCTCACTTGACGGGAGCAGGGATTCAGTAGCCCACGATCCACCGGACGGCTTTAAACTAATATGCGGGGTAGTGGGGAAGGTATCAATGACCGTCAAGGGAATACTGCCTAGCTGCTGCCGAGGAGAAAGCTTCATCTTTTGTTCCGCAGATTGAATTGATCCGGTGCGGAGGGGTTTGTATTTGTCGACCAGCATGCGCAGCACGGTGTCCTGGACCCGCTCATCGCCATCCCAATTTTCGTGTAGCTCTACGACGCGGGCTGACGATGAGGTTGAGCCAGAGGCCGCTTCAGCTTCTTCTCTTGCTGCATCTTCGAAAAGCTTACGACTGGCGCTCTTCGTGGAGTACTTGAGAACAAAGAGACGATGTAAAAGGATAGACTTGTGGTAAATTAAGGAGCAAGATGGTTGCATTAATGGGTGACTTTCCGTAACTCAAATCTATAAAAACGAATAAAACTGACCCTTATCGGAGTTTCAAATGAGAACTTCACACGAGAGTTTATTGAAATGAATAAACCGTAACGCCAACTGATTAAATTTATTTGCGTGCCTCGAATAAACCCACTTTCCCCCCATCTGAGCTGCTTTGAGGTCATGTAGGCCCATGGATGGGTTTATTGTACTGACACTCAATCCACTCTGCTAAAAAATTAGGCCACACAATGAATGAAGCACAGAAAATATCAAAATGAGCTCGAAGGGGCCATGGTTCAGTGAGTTAGGTGTCAAGAAGAGTGTTTGTGGAAGGAAAAATAGTTTCGGGGATCAAATTCTGTAGCCATATTATATTGGTACTGCTAATGAACTTTGTAGTGGCCTAAAACTATGACGAGAGAGGGCAGAATGTCCTCAGCCGTAGGAGAGTGGTGAGGGATGAGCCCGATGAGGTAGAGCTGACTAAGCCTGGTGGGAAGGAAACGTACCCAGGAAGGAAAGGTGTCCTCTTGGCAGGGTTGATTCCAGCGTTTTAAATCTGTTCGAGGGGTCCGTACCCTATGAACAGATTAAGGTTTGTAACTGGTCGTCAACCAGGGCGCCCATCAACATTGAACCCTTCGTGGACACGGCATCTCGGCTGAGGACCCTAGATCTCGTCGATTTATTGAAATCTAGACAATTTGTGTTACGGAAAGTCACCCAATCCAGGGCCCCGGATGTCAGGTGAACGTTTGAACGTTCGACATTGATTGGTCCTGTTTGATTTCAAGGATCCTGAAGGACGTTAATATGTCTCCTCCAATTTTGGCACACCACATCAACGTTGCTTCCCACCTCCACACCTTACCATGTCCTCTGCCAGTCCCGCTGCTCCTGCTGGACAGGCTATCTCTGCCCTCGATGGCCTCCCCGTCGAGGTCATGTTCGCCCAGATCATGCAGGCAGTCCAAAAATCCGTATTCGTCAACCCCTTTGTTACCTTTACACCAAATTAACGCATTTCCAGCACCACGAGATCAGCGAGCTCAGGCAAGAGTGTTCAGAGCTTAGGCTGGCTAATACTAGTCTTGAGAGGCAGGTCCGGGAGGGCCTACAGGTGAGCGTTGTTATCTTTTCTCCTTATCCACAGGTGGGAGCTCAACTGTCTTCCGAATAGTACAACTTCCATACTGCACGTAATGGGACACCTGGATTCATGACGCCAGCCCCTCCGAGCCCTCAACTGAGGGCCCTAAAGTTCTCACCATTCCTCAACCACCCTATCCCATCGATAACCACCACCAGCCCCGATACCTCATACTACCGCCCATCTCCGCTGGGTGATAACACACTCACCGCATTCCCCTTTGGCAACCGCGACATTCCCGGCTTTTACGTTGTTATCCCAGCTGGAGGCGCTGGCACCCGCTTATGGCCTCTATCTCGCGAGGAACACCCAAAATTCCTCCTGGATCTCACATTAAAGGGGCGTTCCCTGATTCAAGCAACGTGGGACCGTCTCCTCCCCCTTTCCTCTGCCACACGCACCACCGTTGTCGCTGGTCCCGGACACGTCTCCTCCATCCGCGAACAGCTCCCCGACCTCCTCCCAGACAACCTGTTTTGCGAGCCGGGCCCGAAAGACTCCATGGCCGCCATTGGTTTGGCGGCTGCGGTCTTGGCCCGCCGTGACCCAGAAGCTGTGATTGGATCTTTTGCGGCTGATCATATGATTTCAGGTGATGATGCCTTCTTAAGCGCCGTCGCTGAGGCTGTGGAGGTTGCAAGAAAGGATTACCTTGTCACTATTGGGATTGCTCCTTCGCACCCGTCTACCGGGTTCGGGTACGTCCGTCTTGGGGAAAAGTTGGACATGAAAGAGGCGCCCAATGCAAGGCTTGTGTCAAGTTTCAAGGAGAAGCCTGATGCGCGCACTGCTGCTTCGTATATCGCAACGGGTAATTACCGCTGGAACGCCGGTATGTTCGTCACGAAGGCGACGTTCCTCCTGCAGTTGTTGGATGAGTATAAGCCGGAATTGGCGGAGGGCTTGAGGAGAATTGCAGACGTGTGGGATGATGAAGCGCAAAGGCAGGTTGTGCTGGAGGAGGTGTGGTCTGGGTTGGAGAAAATTCCGATTGATAATGCTGTTGCTGAGCCTGCTGCTATTGAGGGACGGGTCGCCGTTGTTCCTGCTACTTTCGGTAATCATTGCGTTCATATCCTCCTTTTTTGTTGCTGATAAGTATTGTCGTAGGTTGGGATGATGTCGGCGATTTCTCGTCGCTCGCTGACCTCCTGCCAGCCGAGGCTAACCAGCCCCGCATTTTGGGTGATAACAACCTTGGTACGGAACACTTTTATTATTATTATTATTATTTCTGACAATGATTTTTCAGTGGTCACTGAGCAAGTTGCTGGAGGCATCGTCGTCCCCGGATCCGGCCGCCTTATCGCCTGCCTCGGAGTCGACGATCTAGTGATCGTCGACATGCCAGATACGCTCCTCGTCACGACTCGCGCCCGATCCCAGGAAGTCAAGCGCCTGGTCAAGAGGTGCCGCGAAGCCGGTTGGAAGCAACTCTTGTGAACAAACCCCTTCCTTGTCTATACCAGAACAATACCGTTTGGTCCCTTCCATGCAGTGGATGTATATGCTGGTTTTTCTGTAGTTGTGGCATGTGTGCGAACACCTTTTGTATTTATTAATGACTTTCTCTCATGGACAGAACAGTGACAATGGACTCCTTGGACTCTTCGGTCTATCTTACCTTACATTCTTTCCTTTCCCCTGTCACTCTAATAGTTTCTTCCTCTACATCTACTCTACTCTACACTTATCTTCACTTCTCAGTCCCCCCCCCTAATTCAGGATGCTGATTTTTCACTCAATTATCCTGAACAACAATCACGTGCAGACACTGCAGTCACAGTTCACTGCTCCATCACATCCAGCAAGACACCCTATGAGGCAGCCCTTGGTGTGAAGCTGGATCTAAGTGGCATCCACAAATGGGGTGAGAAATGCTGGATTCACATTGAGAAAGGGAACAAGCTTGGTGGCCATGGATGCTCTAGGGGAAAGGCAGGTGCTATGGCACCCATGGGGGGAAGATTATCATCTTGCATCTCACAACACAATATGCCACCTTCAACTTGCCTTCAACACCCAATCTCTGAGGTGGTATGGAGGAGTGAGAACTTGGAACATGGTTCATGAGATTTATAACCCCATAAACATGCCCAAGGTGCAAGGTTTCAGTATGTAGTCACTATCTAGTATCTTACAATCAATGAAATCAGCACGAGAAAGCTGTGGCTACCTGATTTGGGCATGTGGAAATAATACCATCAGCCATAATAATGAGAATATAGACATATTCTCGTTGCTGAACAGAGCCTAATCAGAGGCATTGTCCCAACAGCCTTTTGTTGATGTGTGATTTGAGCTCTTTACACTCCTCCACCTATTCCTACTGGATTCCTACCAGAGTCCTAGACTCCTACTGGATTGGACTAGGACTCCAGCAAATTTCAAATTGGCTGATAATCATATCTAGTGTTTGGAAGTTAGGTTAGTTAACTGGAAAATAACTGAGACTGGACCGGACCTAACCACAAAACTAACCTAACTGCAGTTAGGGTTAGTCCATTTCAAAAATAAATTAACCGGTTATTTTGCAATTAAAAAACCGGTTACAATTGGTTGTAACTGGCCCTAATATACCCCTTCAAAACGCACCTAAGAACGTGAAAAACGCTCAAAATTTGACTAAGTTATTGTCAAATTTCAAAAATATCGACCAAAATAGTAGACTTTCAAGAATATTTTCATAAATATGTCAATTCCTCACCAAATTAAGTGTTCTTAGGTTTGTTTTAAAGCTAATATATACCACAATAACATTTACTGAGATATATATGGATGTGTTTGCCCAAATTAAATAATATTTTGTTTTTTCGGTCCTAACTGGTTAGTAACAACAACTAACCGGTTTTGGTCGGTTATTTTCGGTCCAGTTAGGTTATTTTGAGTTTGGGAACAAAGCCTAACTGGTCTCAGTCTCGGTTAGAGCCCCTGGATACCCAATAACCAGACCTAATCAGACTTTCGAGCACTAATCATATCCCAGTCCTAGTGGAGTCCTAGTAAATTCCTATGGAATGGGTATAGTGGAGTGTAGTACAAGGAGTCAAGTAGGAATTTCCAGGTACAAGGCCAGTAGTTTGTCTTATTATATAATATAAAAAAAATGCAAAGTCAAGGAATCAAACACTTGACCTCAGGAGCACAGCCACAATATCAAATGTGAATGCTCAAGCAGTTGTACCACAAACACTTATCATACATGTATATTTTATGCTCTACATACCAATGATATAACCTCTTTCCTAGAAAGGACATTGGCAAATCCCACAAGTGGAAATTCTTCCCAAACTTCAACCCACAACCTTCCACATCGCCACCATCATCCATGAATAGTGTTTAAAAGTCCAGTTAAGTCCAGTTTTTTGAGCCCGAAATGGGCAACCGTGGACCGCAACCGGTCCAAACCGTTGCCCATATTTCAAGGACCGCAACCGAACCAAATAGGACCGGTCCTATTTGGTTCGGTTGCACCAAAAGACCGGTCAAGACCGGTCTCAACCACTATTTTGACAGTAAATAGTTTGTATTATACTACTACTTACAAGCTATTTATGGATGGAAATGAAAGATAATTTACCTGAGCCCCAAATGACGATGAGCATCATTTGGGAGCGGGTATGTCGAGTGCGGGTGTATCGTGGGCGCAAGTGGGTGTCCGAGGGTGCAAGTGGGTGTGGGTGTGTTGAGGGCACAAGTTACAATGATGTGCGTCGTTTGGGCATGGGTGCATCGGGCGTGGGTGTGTTGAGGGTGTGAGTGAGTGGCTGCCATTGCTGCTGCAGATGGCATGCATCGCTAGTGACGTTGTGGGACATCTGGAGGCTACTGTCAATGTGCCACGTCGTCACTGTTAGTGTTTAAAGGTCCGGTCCATAGGACCGAAAAAAAGACCGAAACCGGACTGAACAGGACCGATTAGGACCGGACCAGTGGTCTATTTATGGACCGGTCTTTTGCAGTCCGGTTGCTGGTCTTTCTTTTTTTTAAATATTGTAGGACCGCAAAAAGACCGGTTTAAATCGGTTGCAACCGGTTAAGCGACACATGCATTACACAGCCTTGTAACGACGATTATTACTTTTAATTTGACCCTTTGTTCGTCAAAAACAGTCAAGAATTGAGAAAGATATGACTAAATATCTTTTTTTACAAGCTTTTTATTCATAAAACTTG
>KN838575.1:135264-145691 GCA_000827195.1 Laccaria amethystina LaAM-08-1 | reverse complement strand
TGTTCCTTGCATCCAAAACTTGCATCTGCAGCTTCTCTGCTTCTGTGTATTTTCCAAACTTTCGATATGATACTGCTAGATTTCCCTTAGCTCTGATTGTTCCTGGGTGTTCCACTCCAAGAATTATGTTTCTTGCATCAAGAACTTGCATCTCCAGCTCCTCTGCTTCTGTGTATTTTCCAAGTTTATAATATGTTGTTGCTAGATTTTCCATGGCATCAATTGTGTCTGGGTGTTCCACTCCAAGAATTCTGTTCCTTGCATCCAAAACTTGCATCTGCAGCATCTCTGCTTCTGTGTATTTTCCCAATTTTCGATATGTTCCTGCTAGATTTGCCATGGCTTTGATTGTGTCTGGGTGTTCCACTCCAAGAATTTTGTTCCTTGCATCCAAAACTTGCATCTCCAGCATCTCTGCTTCTGTGTATTTTCCAAGTTCATAATTTGTTTCTGCTAGATTTCCCATGGCATCAATTGTGTCTGGGTGTTCCACTCCAATAATTCTCTTCCTTGCGTCCAGAACTTGCATCTGCAGCTTCTCTGCCTCTGTGTATTTTCCCAGCTTTCGATATGTTCCTGCTAGATTTGCCATGGCTCTGATTGTGTCTGGGTGTTCCACTTCAAGAATTCTGTTCCTTGCAACCAGAACTTGGATCTCCAGCTTCTCTCCCTCTATGTATTTTCCAAGTTTATAATATGTTGCTGCTAGATTTCCCATGGCATTGAGTGTGTCTGGGTGTTCCACTCCAAGAATTTTCTTCTTTCTATCCAGACCTTTATTTGCCAAGTTTTCTGCCTCCTTAAAATATCCTTGTTCCAACAATAGCCTCCAAATTTTTTCATAGCTGTCATCCATGTAACTGAAAATATCCTCACTACCTTCTGATTTGAAATACTCCATATTTGCTCTCACATGTGTTACCAAGGCCCTTTGGAATCCATATAACTGGCCTGCATCAAATCTTAGTGAGCAAGACAAGGTGACATATGCCATTATGCAACATTTTTTCCTCTCATTCAAAGTCAATCTGTCCCTACCCCAGGTATGAACCAGTGGATGCATGGCATATACACAATCAGATTGTACTTTCTTGATCAATGAGAAGAAAAGCAATACCCGAATGCCTTCTCCAAAAAGTAAACTATCCCAAGTACCTGCATTGTTTAGAGAAAGTAATCTCCGATCCAGCATAGAACTGGCAAGTGGCAATTCAAGGTTAGAGGTTTTTTGAATTTTTTGAAGAGCAGCATAAGAAAATATTTCCTCAGTGATCCCCTCATGATGGAAAAAAGGAAATAACTCCAAAAGAAGCATTGCACTATGGGCTCCATTGGCCTTGTAAGGATCATCAGATTCAGCCCTCTTCTGAATTTCTTTATATGACAGTTCCAAAGTTCCATAGACACTTCTATTATACTTAGAAGCTCCTGTAAATTCAGAATGGGATAATAATGTTTTTCGGTGATCTGAATACTTTGCAAGGTAGTTTCCAATAGTAGTGGCCCCAGATGCAATGTAAGCACCAGCCTGATCAATAGCAAGAGGAAGGCAGAAGAGCTCCTTCACAATCCTAGAAGCTTCTGTTTGAAACTCCATTGAAGATGGATCTGAGCAACTGGCTTTTAGCAGTAATTCAATGGCATCATTCTCTTCCATCTCAGTTAATTCAAGAGAATTCTCAGGTGAAGTTAAAGTCCTCATGGTGGAGTTGCGACTAGTTATCAGAATGTTTCCCCCCCTTCCAGGTGGAAGATAAGCCTCCAGCTCAGTAGGTGATAGAACATCAGCATTGTCAAAGATCATTACATAGTTCTCTTTCAGCAGGCCAATCCAGTGAAGAGCAGATTCAGGTGAGCCATCCAGCCTACTAGACTGGGCTGCAGGAAGATTACAGATACCCTTGAGTCCCTGTGTGATGGTGCCAACTGAGGAGGCATCAATCCAGAAAACAGAAGAGAAACTTAAAGCAATCAAAGTTTTAGAAATGAGGGTTGGATCTGCCTCTTTGGTGATACTCACCAGTCTGACATTTCCTCAATGAACTTCAAGCAAATCTGAGTCTTTCCAATACCCCCCATTCCATGTAGCAGGAAGAACTTTCTTTTCTGAGCTGAGCCATTTGCCTTGGAAAAATGCCACTTGAGTTTGGTGATGACTTCTGTCCGCCCTGTGAACCGATTGCTCGGATTTGGCATAAGGGCAATGACCCCATCGGACGTCGTCCTATTGTCATTGTGGATGTTGATCTGCAAGAGGTCCAGCGCCATCAGCTTGCTGGGCAGGTATCTAACTGTTACACTCACAGTGTCAGCTGCCAGTGTGTAGAACGTGCCGCCGCTAATGGCGATGTCATGAGCATTTGAAAAACTGTGTGCTCCGCTCATGCTGAGAGGTCGGAGTTGAGCGTAAGAGTTCAAGATGAGGGAGGGAAAGAAAGGGGAGCGAGCGCCTGGAAGCCCCAATTATGCCACGAGGTGAATGGGCGCTGATCTATTTTTATATGAGCAGCTCCAATTCTCCGCAGTCTTCTCCTCTGAGTCCTCGTCTTAGTCTTTCTCATTCCTCACCCATTTACCCTCTTCGGTGGGTCGGCTCGACTTTTTTGCGTGCCCGCTCTGCCTGGCAGCCACGGGGTTCATGTCAAGAGAATGAAGTCCGCTCAGGGCGTCTATTGGGTGATGATGGGTGGTGCTTCGATTGGGCTCCGCGTCTTCGAGCAGCGAGCATCCATCAAGAAAATAAAGGTACGGGGTGTATTCGCTGGATGCAGAAGCCTTGGCTGACAATCTTTTGGGTAGCAGTCATAGCAGATTTAGCTGCGCGGCGTCAGATCCCAGCGCCTTAATCGTTGAAATCAGAATACTACATGCGACCTACCCTTTCTCGTTTCGTCTGTACAACCCTTCCGGCATCACCATTTCTCGCAGTCAATGCCCAGACTGGCTGGTTCATCATCGAACGGATTACAGCGTCGGAGGGCACCAAGTGTGCCTTCTACCCTCGTTCAAAAGCATGTTCTAAGTACAGGGATGCTTGGAGGCAGTGTTCGACACGGTAGATCTGCTTTGTCGAGATATTGAGGGAGCACTCACAAGCAAGGAGAGCTGTCGTTAGGCGGAATTTGGACCATCGTCGACCCTTGACTCGACGCGGGCAATCCCAGCTCTACTTGACTTCCTTTCGAAAGTCCCAGCGTATTCTTTCCACCACTTTCACCTCTTCCCCTCAGACGAAAGCTATACCTTGACATACTGCAACCAAGGTTCACAAATTTTCGCTCACTATGAGTGAAAGAGTCGAGTTCTCCCCTCCGTGACGTTCGCTTTTCCACACCACCTTTCCACAACTCCCTTTACCAATCATTGCTCACTTAGCGTGTCCAGCAACTGACGCTGCTGATGAGGCAACGTCGCTATCGTTCCGCGGGGAGGTCGAACTTAGTTGGTCCCCCTCCTTCCGGGAACCTGATGCACATGTACACGCAACATGAATCCGCACTCTGCCTCCATCCAAACTATGGTTAATAAGCCAGTCTATCCCTTACTCTACGCCGTCCAATGTGGCCTCCGACATCGACATTACACACCCATATCCACTTCCCTCTCTTTCTTTCAACCAACGATGAACGGCAATTCACAGCTCAATTTCGCAGCACCTTCGGCTACCATCCTCTCTTTCAGTGACGTTGCGCCTCTTGCCTGCCAACGTCGGTGGAATGGAGTGAGGGTAGGGTGGTGATGGATGTATATGTATGCATGGAGGAGGTTTCGTGCATAAGACCACTGGTACTACTGCGAAAGAACGCTGGCGTTTGTACCAGCACACATGACCGCTGGCGCTGGTACCGGTTCAAAGATCATAGGCGCTAATACCAGTGCATATATATATGTAAGGCCAAAGGGCCAGAGTCAGGACGTGGATCGATAACAGGTCGAACATGCCGCCGTTGATGATATTCAAGGGAGGGTGGTATTACAGGAGTGTGCATACGCGGAATAGGGTGAGGAAGTATGCATGGAGGAAAAGGAGGGGAGGGAGTTGAAAGGTTGGCGGAATCCGGCGAGACTGTCAATCGCCTCATCTAGATCTTTTATCTCGCCTAGCTTCTGATAAAGAACAAGAAGAGCATTGGCTAAAAAAGTAGCTGAGGTCAAAGAAAATGTTGGTAAAACACAAGTAACGCGTCACGGCATAGAGTGTTTGTTCTTGAAGCACAAAAATCATTCACCGTTACGTCCACTCGTCAATGTCGACGGCGGCAGCCAGGGAAGCCGTAAAGCGCTTTCGCCTCAGAGAATTCAAGGTTAAATCTGTCTCACATCACGTCAGACGCTTCGGTTATCCTCCCGAATCCACCCCTCCAATTTCCACCATCCGCCTGCCGAACCCCTTCATCCCATGGCGCAACCCAAAAAACGGCAAATGGTCCGAGCCAAAGTATTCTCTGAGACATCAGGCTGAACTGGTTAAAAAAGCCAAGCTTTCTGGGACTCTTCATCTCCTTCCTCCCGGCCCTAAGACTCCTGAATACATCCCGCAGCCAGTCAAGGTCCTCGACGAGACACCCGAACCTACACCCGACGGCGCAAAGACGTCAGGAAGTGTGTCTGAGGAACGGGTTGTGGGGTCAAGGAAGGAACTGGAGGACGCGATGGATGAAGCACTGTGGCAAGAACCATTTGAATGGTTCGTTGGTCCAGGTAGGGAAGGGAGTGAGGCGGTCAGGGAGAAAAAGAGGCTCGAGAAACCTGGCGCAGAGCTTGGTACGCGGTTGTATGCGGGTAAGAAGCGGATGTTCAAGGGTCACAAGTGGGAGAGGGTCAAGGCCCACAGGAAGAGGAGGCAGAACATCCTTATGCGGGATATGGCGAAGAGGGTGTATAATTATAAGAATGTGCGTTTTTTATTTTTATTTTTTTCGTTGCATGTGCTCACTAACCGTATGTGTAGTATTATAAGAAGAGGAGGCCGAACCCACTCAAGCCTCCCCGTACTACCAAGGCACCCAAGTTACCATTTTGAATTAATTGCCGACCAATATATTTGTTCCCTCTCATGTGTGCACTAGTATCTGCCGAGAACAAGTGGCAACGTCGCTAGCCATTTCTGACCTTCTTCCTTTTTCTAGAATGATACAGTCGATTTTTGTTACGACAAAAACGAAGCCAAGAACAATACAAGCCAGACTATTCAAGCTACCAGGGTAAAAATCCTATACAGAAAACTCAACCCGGCTACAGAAGGACCAAGCCTTGCCACATTGTGGAGTATCAACATCCCCTTCGTACAAGGATCTGGTCGTCGACTATGGAAACGATCATTGCGTAAGTTCTTTTTGCAGCGCTCTATGCGATGCTCTGCGACCGATCAACATCCTTCGACTGTGGAACGCGTTCGTCGGCTGTGGAACCCTCTCCAGGTAGCCTAGCCCAGATACAGGTCAAGAATGGCGTGTCTGTGGGGGAAGGCCTCAAGCTTCACCATCTTCTTAACCGAATCACCATGGATTTATCTCAAATGGTCCATGTACCTACTCCAAGTTGGAGCTTGACGTTACTTGTGACGACATAAGCTTTTACATAAAGCCACTTTGAACAATAATCTCACGTTGAACAAGTGTCCACACCAAGCTGGGTAGAAGTTGTGGCCGAACCAACTGTTAGTGCTCAATTAAGGTGGACGATTTCTCATTGCAGCGATCGCAAAGGTCGAAATACTTCACATCAAACCCAACTTTATGTCGATTTCTTCACCCTCTGTCCAAATATCCCAGTCCCCACTCGTATAATATCACTCCCAGCCTTCAAAGCTGCCTCAAAGTCACTGGACATCCCCATACTCAACGTTAACCCACCCAAACCCTCCCTCCCCCACGTGTTCTCCCCGTCTCCACTCAACCCTGACAAATACCCATCCAACACATCTCTCGTCTCCTTCAACCTTTCAAAATCGGCATTCTTCTCCACTTCAGAAGCACCCAACGAAAGTTCCAGCGCGCCTATTGTCATCAGCCCTTCCAGCCAGAGCTTCGGGCATTCCGTGAGTACGTATCTAGCCAACTGGGCGAGCTCAGACGAATCGAGGTCTGATGCCGACGAGAGTGGGTCAAGCCCAGATTTGGAGGTTTCCCCTGATGTGTTTACTTGAATGAGGACGCGCAGGGGCGTGGGCCGGTCAGATGGGAGGGCCTTGTTCAGTGCGTTGGCGGCTTTGGTTGAGTTTAGGGTTTGGACCGCGTGGAGGTTGGGTATTGCTAAGAGAGGCGACTGGAATTTAGGATGGAAAAAATAATGGCATGAACGGGGAACGCACAAGCGAGTGCTTTCGCTTTATTCGACTGTAGTGTCCCGATAAAATGCCACCGAATGTCCGCAGGTAGCTAAGTAAATAAGAACGGCGAGTACTAGTCAACACCTTTCTTGTTCCGGACATTCAGCGGCACTCACTACACGAGCTTTCTCTTCCAGCTCTTGCACGTAATTCTCTCCGAAATCGAGCTGACCTGCTTCGTAACATGCAAGAATGTCGCTTGCGGGTTTAATCTTGGAGACTGCTACTAGTGTTGATGTGTGGCCTGGTAAACTCGAAGAGGCGGCTTGGACTCTTGCTCTGATTTCGGCTAACGATTCGACAAGTTCTGAGGTGCGTTCCGCTGAAGCCCTTGAGAGAGACATGATTGAATGGACGGTCTGTCCTGTTGCAGGGCAAGCTTTAGCGTATGATGCCTTGAGCTGTGAATCCAGCGAAGAGCGCCGGAATGGCCGTAAGATGGAGGTTGTTCGCATTCAACATGTTTTTCAGATCCTCTCAGAACATTTTGATCGGAAAGTGATTGAATCTTATCTTATCAGATATTCCCCACGAACATTTTATTTCGCACAAAATTGGCAAAGGGACCCCTCAAGACTCTTCTGTGCCGATTTTCAGTTTTTTTTTCCCGCTGGGCCGTTCCAGCTTGTACCCTCCTGGCAGACCTTCCAAGAGGCTGAAGCACGCGTCGCGGCAAGGATGAGATTAATAACGTTTGCATTGAACTCCATTCCGATTCTATTCCTGTTCAGCGTATGTAAGTGGTATGGTTAGGTATGAAACGACATAATGGTACAAGTGATTCAAAACTTCAACCTTCAATTTGTGCAATCCTCGCATCCAACAGTCTAAGAACAGTATCAAGGCCAACCAAAACACCTTCATCAGGGCCTTCTCCTGGTGCCAGGCGCGTATGGGCAAAATCGATGATTTTGACGACGAATGGAGGGCCTGGCCGATCGTCGTCGTCGTCGTCGTCATCATCATCTTCTTCCTCATCATCATCTTCTTCCTCATCATCTTCCTCACCTTCCTCGTCGCCTTCGTCCAGCCAGAGCCGCTGCAAACCATCCTCCGCTCTAGCCCAGTCAGCTTCGTAAACGATGAGCAAGCTGCCCCCGACCATGCGGATTTCAAGAGTCGTGAAGACATCCTGAATATCTGCAACATCCTCCCGGATGGCACGGAGGATCGGTAGCAACGTTTGTTTAGGGAGCCTGGAAGAGGAGCTCGGTGCTTGTCCCACAGGGAAGAAGTGTGAGATACCATCAGGAAGATCGCTTGGTTTGATACTTTTGCCGTAAGATTTCGGAATGATCATTGGGATGGAAGTGGCATTATCGTATACCTACAATTTCTGTATGATAAGTGTCGTCAAGAAGAGGAAATGAAGGCAAACCTGGAATCCAGTTAACCTGACGCCCGTCTCAAATGAAGTTGTATCTCTGGCGTTCTTCTTCATCCGCTCGACCTTTTCTGGTGACGCTGTTTCATCATACAGTATTGTACCAAGCTTTACGTCCAGAATGTTTGGTTTGAGGAAAGGATATGTAACATTCTCTACGACGATGGACTGTATTGTCCGACACACTATCAGCGATACAGAAGTCGATTTCACGGAAAACACTCATCTTTATGGTCATTTATGGGTTTGATGGCGATCCCGCCGTTAGCTGTGATGGGGTTCCTCTGGTCGACTTCCCCCTCTAGGTTCAAAGTTCCCAGAAATTTGGCTGTAAAGGGCCGCAAAGCCTCCAAGACCGGGTTGTATTGCAATTTCTGGTAGAAATCAAGCTCGCGAGGTAAAGCCGCTTTTATAAGAAGCGAACCGTCTTCGGTGGTGAGTACGCCAGCGTGCCCGCCTACTTGGGAGTTCAGCGTTCGAGTTGAACCTATCTCCATCCGACTCCAGGTATTGAAAGATGTACTGCCTCGTCGATGGTGTAAGATATAAATACCAGTGTTGTGCAGAAACAAAGTTATTGAGCTTGGCAACGTTCACCTTCCACAACCATCAATGCCTCAGAGTCTGGACTACGACTACAATACCTACCTCGCCGTCACGCTCTCTACAGCATCTCATATCCACTTTCAACCCTCGTCGCTGTTGGCCGTGCACCCCTCCTTGGCGTACCATGGGCAAGTGGGCGGGCTACAGGACGTGCAATTATTTGCTGTGCCCAAGACCGACTGGGATCAGGTCGGTGAAGATATCCTGGCTGTTTTGAGGGCCAAACAGGGTGTTTTGGGTGTACATGTTCAGATGCCAAAGCAACGGGTCAAGCGAGGAAGCGATGAATTGTAAATTGTGAGTTTCGAATACTTACTTCCAACTCGAGACATTTACCACGGCATCATGTCGGAAAAAATATTTTGGCCTTATAGTCATTTCTTGTTGATTACCGTCCTTAGCGGTTTTTTGGGTGATTATTTGCCTTATAAGGTTAAACTTTGTTCTTATAAGGCCAAATTTTGTTCTTATAAGGTGATTTCAGGCCTTGCAATAGCCCTGTAAGGGAAATTTTCAGCTCTTATAGTCAGTTTCTTGTATATTATAATCGGCTTACAAGGCTCCCGGTCATTATCTGCCTTATGTGCCTTATAAGGCCAATCGGATTTTTCCGACACAGGAGGCAATAAACCTGTACAGGATACTTCTCTCGAAATATAACCTGCTTGTTCTTAAATCTTTGTCTTTCGAACCCTCGACGGTTTGGTTGTCAATTAGGATGTGAGCCTGTTCTTTAGTTGCATCAAGTTTTTTTGTATCACACAACGCAATTTGCAGGGTTCCCACCCACGTGTGGAAATATAGACACAAACTAACAGTCTTCCCGGATGTTCCTGCTGCCAGTTGATACATGTTCCTACCGGAGAGCATAAAGCTAGGGATAGTGGTAGGATCTCAAAACTTGCATTTGGATCCCCAGGAGGCTAAAGAACAGAGGTCTTAGCAGTGCCCCCCCTATTCCTGCAGGAATCCGGTCATTCCGGTGGAATGAAATTTAGCAGAGAGGCCTGCTAAATTTTACATTCCGGTGCTGTCTCATTCCGGTGGAATTTGATCATTCCGGAATTTACACCGGAATGGTCCCGGGAATGGCATTCCCCGGAATGGGCAGGAACGGAATTCCACCGGAATTCCAGTGGAATTCCATTCGAATTCCGTTTGTTTATTTGTTACTAATAGTTTATTTGTTTGTACGAATGATGTTTATTTGGCAACCAAACACGGCCACTCTCTTCTTCCCACCCACCACCAACCATGCACGTCACCACCGCCGCCCTTCGAGACCGCCCACGATGGGCCGAACATTATTTTCTCACCACCACCAATGGCCGCCACCCACATCTGTCGCCCACGCCCACGACTACCACAGCAAGACAGCGCCACGTCACCAAATGAACGAGCGCCGGCCACATCGACACGACAACAGGAGGGGGGTTCCAGGTGCCACGTCGCCGAGAGCAACGTGGAAACGAACGATGAACGATGAACGACAACGATGTTGTCGTTCGTCGTTCTTGTTTATATTATTAATGATTCGGTGAGTACCACCTTCGTCTCATCCGATCTCGCTAACACTCACTACACGACACACGACCCAGCACCACCGCGCCCACAAACGACACCCCAGCATCCACGAACAACCCTCCCACGAACAACAGCCCCCCACCAACGAACGTGCACCCCACCCACGAGCGCAAGGGGTATGCACCGGTGATTGCCGGCATATGGGGTAGGGAGGGGGGGGGGGTAGGTGAGGGCTTACTCAAATTAAAATTTTCGTACATTATTTTGCCATTTAAGACCTCCAGGAGATGGTTATTCATTATAGATTGCCTAACTACTCGATTCCTGTGGTCTGAGAGGCTGTGCGGGCCTTTTGTCTGCATTTGGCGTATTGACGTCAGTGTCTGTTCAACAATCAACAAACCATCGCAAGCGCTTGCGGCTTAGCGCTTAGCACTTATCTTTAACCTTCCCTCTTTCAACAGTCACTTCGTTCTAACGTTCTCTAGTTGAATGTCCAGCTATATCTCAGTGCAGCAGCCTGAATTTGTTGAACTAATCTGACTTACTTTTTCAAAAGAAACCTCACAAGAACCAGGAGCA
>KN838575.1:101013-135089 GCA_000827195.1 Laccaria amethystina LaAM-08-1 | reverse complement strand
CTGGAGGGTGGTTTTGCGATGACGAGTGCAATGCAAATGTTGTATTTGATTTGTAAACACGTGATTTATTTCCTTTTTAGGAAGGCTGGGGGAGGGGGGGGGTGTCCATGAGTCCTTATCGAAATAAAACAACCCCGTGTACTTTCTGCATACCCCTTGCACGAGCGTGCACCGCACGCAAACGAGCCCCACCGCCTACTAACGACGACTCGGCGCCCACGAACGAGAACCCAGCACCCACGAACAACGCCCAGCACCCAGAACGAGCCCCACCGCCCACAAACGACGACTCGGCGCCCACAAACGACACCCCAGTGCCCATGGCCAACGCCCAGCACCCACAACTTCCACGAACAGCAACGAGTGCGCATGGAAACAACAACCCCCACCGACGAACGGCGAGCGCGCACGGCCGACAACGACCCCCCTCTCCCGGACGACGAGCGCGCACGGTCGACAACGACGGCCCAGCACCACCATTCCCTCCCCCTCCATCACTTCCTCTCTCTCCATCACTCCTTCCCCTCTCCATCACTCCCTCCCCTTCCATCACTCCCTCCATCACTTCCACCACTCCCCCCCCCATCCCTTTAATATCCAATGTAATAAAATACATTTCTGTAGTTGTAAATAAAACATGTAGTAAAATACATTTATGTAGTCCTATAGAATAAACTTTAATTTTCTCTGTTGAAATATAAACATTATAAGGAATTCTTAGAAGTAAGGTCTGAGTTGTTTAATAAGTACAGATTAAGTCACATGACATCTAACTAACTCAAAAGTCTGATCCCTTATTCTGCTTGATTCCTGTGGGATTCCTGTGGATTCCACTGGAATTCCGCTGGAATGACTGGAATTCCAGTGGAATTCCACTGGAATGACCGGAATTCCACCGGAATTCCACCGGAATGACCGGATTCCTGCAGGATTCCACCGGAATTCCACTGGAATGACTGGAATCCTGCAGGAATAGGTGGGGCACTGTAAAGTACTGAAAGAACAGCCTGTACGCGAACCTTGCAATGCTCTTCTTATGTGTGCCAACCATCGTATAACATTCAACACATACCATTTTTTCATATGTTTCATGCCCGAAGTAAGTCTGATTTGATTCTTTTAGCCAACTTGAAGTGGGACAGGAAACAGGCACAAAAAATTGTATACATCGAATCTGACAAGATTCTTTTTGGGCCATACCATAGAGAAGCTATGCACTTTATATCAAAGATCGCCATGCACCGTTTCCTGACCTATTCATTCTGCATGAGATGCGAGTCCGAGGGTTTCAACCATTCCAACCTCTTGATCCTGATGTTAAGGGACGGCAACGTCTGGCAAGATTGGATCTTTCAAGAGAACGGGCGCAGATGAAGGAGGGGCTTGCACGGCCAAGCCAGAAAGAAAATCTGCGCTGTTGAAGAAGGAGATCGTGAATTTCTTCAGTCAGACTATAGGCGTTCTTACGTAGTGCTAGCCACAGATATATCTCAAAGAGCTTTCCAACCCACCATACTCAGCTCTTTTTCCTCTATCTTACGGCAACGCTGGAGAACGTCGCTGCCTGACGTTCCGTATATGATGCATGGAGGACCCCCAAGAATGATAGCTCGTTTATTTATTCTACGGTTGAAAGCTGTGGTTGTAGATTCAACTGACATGTCGCGTTCTTGCTAGCCGAATCCAGGGGGTGGTCCATTTGACGGGAGAGGAAGTGGGCCATGTCAGAAGAGAGAGAGAGAGAGAGAGAGACAGTACTTGGTAGAGATTATAAGACTAGTTCATAGTTAGTATATAATAACGTCGAGTACATAGATGATAGCAAGTCTTCTCAACGTCATTATGGCCCAAGCATTAAAGATGCTAAAAGTAGCACGTTAGCTACATCTAAATGGGGAGCTCAACGAATTCACTCACCTCGTGCTTCAACCTTGACCCACGAATCCGGACCATCCCCAATTGTCCCACAGCTTTCTCTGGAAACGCCAATCGAAGAGGGGTCAACCACAAACTCGCCGTTCGACACATCTCGCAACACGGAAGGCGCAGGGGAACTCCAACCGGCAACACGATGCCCTTCATCCGTCACCCTGTACAACACTTTTGGGCTACACCGGAACTGGCTGGCTTTTCGCTATAATCACGACATCAACTCAATGAACGACAACCGCAAGAAAGGGCTGAAACGCACATCAGTCTCAGCAGTACTTTGGACCTTCGGAAGCAGACGATTTTCAACAGTAAAACTATCGCAGATTCATTTGATTTGCGAGAATCGTCAACGAGCGTTATCCAACCAAAGCCAACAAAATACGCTGCTAAAGACGCTGCCTCTTCCCGGCCGACAACAGACGTAAACTCGCCGAGCCACGCCAGGGCATCCATAGCCGTGAAACATAAATCATAAACGACACCCTTGCTCTTCACCCCGAAGAAGGGGATACCCTTCGTTCTTTTATTGTGCCTCTGAACGGGGTCGAGGTCCTTGTCCGCCACGGGGTTGGTATGTCTGGGTTTATTGCCTGCGAACAAGCGGAATACGTCAGTAATGACATCTTCGGAGAGCACCATCTGGTCATCCTCATCCTGGCGCTCCAGGTGCAGCAGGTTAGTGCACACTGGCAGGGACCTAAATAGTGCCCGTAGATGGTCGGCGTTAATATTGTTTTTGCTGATGAAGCGGTGGATAATATGAAGGCCTTTGGGCGTTAGCTGGTAGATCCATGCATCTTTGAAGAGAAAAGGCGTAGTGTCGACCGCGCTTTTGATGAGACATCCGTCAATGAAACATTGGCACATAGCTTTTGCCACGACAGTCGTCATGGAATATGTGATATATTCCTTCGTAGTCTGAGTTTTTGTAAGATCTCTAGGAGTTGGTTCTTTCTTAACAACCCGCGAGATTTTCAACGACGCAAGAATGCCCACTGCTTCATCTCTTGAAGAGAGTTAGCGATTATTACAAGTTTCAACGTTAAACCTACGTGGTAAAAGAATGTGGATAGGTATGGGTGAAAAATCCATAACCCTTGTGGGGTCCCAGTTTAAGGGACAGTATAAGAGCCGCAAAAACATCAAAAGCATCCTATGAGGTCGGAAAGTTAGGGGAGCTCACGAAAACGCAGGGCGAATCAACGGACCTTAGTGAAAGTCCTCCCACTTTTCGTCGTCTTCAGCAGACCTTTGTATGATGACGCTAAGACCGCCTGGGGTTCCCCGCCTGCTGGAGCTATCCCTGGCGACACATCTTCTGCTTGAGCCATGGCTGGCAAAGAGTTTTCCCCTCCATCCGCTGCCAGCGAGAAACCTTCTGTTCCAACCAGTGCTGGCAGAACGTGCGGAAGGTCGTCTGCTCCATCCATCGCGGGCAAAAAAAACTATGGGCCAAGGAAAGACTGGACTCCAGACGAAAGAGGTAAAGGTTTTATATATACCTGTCAAATGGATATGAATCCCTGAGCTACGCTGGATTTGGAAAGCGCCCAGAACACGCACAAAACATCTTCCCAGACAAGCGGTTCAATACGGCGAAGAAGCGAGGATCGTCAGAGCGCTGTGCAAGAAACTGGCATAAAGCTGATAGAAATGGTGGTGGTTCAACGTCGCGTAAATTTCTGAAGTTCTTACAACTACAAATGAGTCAAAGTCACATGTCGACATTGTGTCGCCAGGTAGGTAGAAGAGTTAATTGTCTCTGACAAGCTTGCCATCTTCAAGGTGGACAGAAGCTGGGTTAACAGAAATTGATGGTAGGACAATTGGAATTATTGACATAGGAAACTTTACAGACATAGGAAACTTTACACAAACTTTACATCTCCATTTTCTTTACAAGCCAACGAAAACCTGAAGTGAAGATGAATTTGGATTTAACACTTAACCTTAGTCCTACTAACCTTCAATAAAACGGTTGGATGGAAGCGAATAGGTAAATAAAGCAATACGCCCATTTTCCTAATGAACGATTATGAAATTTCTATCAATTTGTCAGGTTGCTGAACACACCTCTGCAATGATTTCTTCTAAATCACATTCTGCAACCACATCTGTGTTGGCTGTGGAAACCAGGATCAAGATAGGTTGTGACAACTTCTTCGTATCATGGACAAGACTAATGAGTTCTCTCCTTGACTCGTGCATGGACTCGGCATCTGTCGTATCAATCACAAAGACGATTCCACCAGGTGTCTCGGGCAGGTTTTCCCTTGTAAAGAGAAAGGCTAAGGTGCAGTATAGTTTAGATGTTAAAGACAATGAAAGAAGTAAGCGAAAAGACGTGCATCCAAAAGTGTCTGAAGGAATATATGCATCAAGAGGTTCACCATCAATTTCCAGCCGTATCTCGGCTCAAGGGAAAAGTCAGTATTAAGTCACAGAATCATTGATATGCACACAAACCAAATTTGAAGCCTTGAACACGTTCTGAGTGTTGGTAATATCTACCACATTCAACTGTTCGAGCCAAGGTCTGTGGAACTGTGAATCATATAGTGAGTTGAAGATGTGTAGGACAAGCTTAACAGTCATTTCCACATGGCAGAGCCCATAGAAATAAATCTTGGGTGGTGATATCATGCCTATGGAATGGGGGATGCCAGAGTCAAAGCTGCAATCCAAAGACGACGAGTAGGTTCACCAAAGCGGGTCAAGAGTTGCTTGAGCATGGTATTTATTGATCTGTTCAAGTGTCAATGAATAAAGAATCCTAAGCGAAAGGCAAACCAAAGGTTGTGCAATCACTGACAGCAAAGTTTGGACGTCGACGTCACCGGTGACGCCGAATCGCGCCTTTTTCTATTTTTGGATGTAAACACTGACTGCGGTTACCGCCTCCTTCGCGACTCTCCTCTTCATAGTAAGTATTCACTCGATTTGAATACATCGACGGCTATATGCACTCATATAAATGCACATCATTTGTACGTCCCCAGAGCCAAAATTTACATCAGTGGGAAAGTGCTGTATGTATTCAATTACATCGTTGGTGACAATGATTAGACACCAGTATTAGGAGAACGAGAAACTGGATATGAACTATGACAAAACAAGATGCTAGAGTACTGCAATCGAGCGGAACAATGTTGAAAAGAACGGATGCTGTTGTGGAAACATGGATGTGAGGATGACGAAAAGAAACCCTATCAAGGCGATCCCTCGCAAATGGTGAAATGAATAGCGAAATGGAGGTCGCGCATAAGACCAAAGCCGACTCCAACCGATGACACGTAAGATTTAGCGTTATACTGGTGTAATACTCTGAGAAAACATACAGAGTGCAAAATAGTGTTTGGCATGAGGGGCCGTAGGCTTCGTTATGCTTTTGGATCTTCAAGGCGATGGCGTCCTTCCTGCCAAGTGGAATTGACCGTTGCTGGGGATATTCCCCATGTGCTCAGAAGATTTCCAGGGACGATCAAGGTCAAGGCTCGCAAAGGTCCATTGAGGTCACGAAGAGGATCGAAATCCAGTTGTTCACGATCCCCCTGACATTGAAACAACGTCTGTCTTTCTGTCTGTCTGTCCCGATGGTGGCCGCGAAATGGGGGCCTCAGCATGTCCAGGGACATGCTGGGGGATCTGTTTTCTCGGTGAATGATCCGTGTCGAAAAACTCGATGGCTTGGTCGACGTTGGAGAAATTCTCCCTAGCTCAGTTTCCGAACCGCCCGTTTCCGATCTTCACGTCCTGTGTCTGTAACGGGAAGAAGCCAGGTGCGTACGTACGCCTTAGACGGGTGAGGCAGTGTCTCCAGGCGTGCAGTCGAGTCCCGTCTCTTGCTCTCTTCATACAAATTCGGATCTGGAGAGAATGAGGAGAAGGTAGACAATGCCCGGTGAACTCCAGGACGTGGCATGTATCCTGGAGAGAAGGAGTCGAGCCCTGGCGGGAGGTCGTCTGATGGTATCCCCAGCGACCCTCGCCCCTTCTGCTCCGCAAGAATTTCGTTGTGGAGAGAGTTAATGTATCCTGTGGATGGGTCACTTCCGTCTGATGGGGAACTATTAGTGTTGCCGAGGTACCCCTGCTGCATCGTAAACTTCTGTAAGAGTTGAATGGCCTGCGGCTGCGACATGGCGTTGGGGAGAGTAGGGACTACTGCGCCTGAAGGGCAGCAGTATGAGCGGCCTGTGCGGCAGCCTGATCTGTATAGAATACGAGTATCAGATTGGCCTACTAATGGGGGTGAATACGTCCGTTTGGTTGCGACCGCAGCTTAACCGAATTCTGCTGCCGCCGATTGAAAAGTTTTGCATCTTCTCAATTGCTTTCTCCTCGTCAGCTTTGCGAACAAACTGAACGAAGCCACAGTGTTTGCCAATCGGCACTTTGACCTATTTGAAGTTTAGTTGGGAATCGAGGTCCTTACGACAATGGAAGCTTACATAGTCGAAGGTCCTCAAGGTATCCTCAGAAATCAGTGGCGACAAACCCCCCACGAAGACAGTGGTGTTGTACGGATCCGTGGACGTGAGTTGCTCTCCATTCGGACCAATCAAATTGCCCAGAATAGCTCTAGCCTGAGCGTGATATTTCCATGACTCCTATGAGTAAACCTTGGGGGTCCATCCTCAGCTTGTGCCAAACTCAAAATCTATCACAATTGTTGTTCATGCACATACGAAGTACCGGCGTTGCTTGTTTTGATGGGACTGGCATCACCATTGGCATACTGTTGCGCAATTTGAGAGAGAACGTTGTTGGGAAGGCTCATCATTTCGTCTGAGGTTGCAGATTTTGCCGATCCATAGCCAGACATGGATATGCTGAGGCTGGAACCGGTACCAGTGCTTAAAGAGTTGCTGGACGAAGACCCGCCTATCGACGAACCTGATGTGGACCCAGCCACCCTGTACCAATGAGAGAACCATTAGAGGATCCAGATGCGACGGGTGCTGAAACACTCTTAGCCTGAGTAGAATTCGGGAGCGGGAGAGCAAGTGTGATAGGTTGGTTCTGAGGTTCGACGGCCCCAACACTAGAAGGCGAAAATTGCAGGTGGCTCAAACTTCGCTGTGGCCGGAGAGATGCGCACTAACGAAAATCAATAAATATATGCGCATCGAGCTGATAACAACATGCTTGGTCGAGAGAGGCAATAAAGTCCATGCATTTCGATCAAAGCACGTTGCTGGTCAGCCTCGTCGGTAAACCTGTATATGAAATTCAGAAAGCCTCACTATATGCGGAAAACAACAACTGACCGAACAAAGCCATAGCCCCTAGAAACACCTGTGACTGGGTCGAGCATAATCTTGGCGCTCTTGCAGCTAAGAAACGGTCGAATGAACTTTGGTTCCCTATCATTTCGGAGACCGAGCACAGGATTACGAAAAACGGCGACCAAATTCGATTTGGATGTCTGGGGAGCAAGATCTCCGACGAAAATGCGGTACTCCTTAGGATACTGCTGCTGCGCAAACGCCGCATATACCCCATTATTGGAAACAAAGGCAGTAGGCATGGGCGATGAAGAAGATGCCGAAGTTACAGAGGAAGCCCAATTAAGCACAAAAGGCTTGGACGAGTTGGGCATAGTTACCGGACTATCCTTCGGGCCACTATTAACTTGGGCGAGGACGGAGGCGGCATGGGCGGGGTGTGGAATGTGAGGACCTTGTCTTCCTCCCACTTCTTTTTAAAATTCATCAGCTCTATGGCGACGTAGAACAAGTCAGTGCACTTTCGAAGCAAAAACTCAGAGAGAAACAAACCGAATCACTGCTTTTCCGCCTTCTGGAGAGCAAAGAATCACACCTTCCCTTTCTTTTCCTTCTGAGTACGATACCTTCCACTCTCCCCAACCCTTTGGAACCGTTTACTAGCCACCACCACCCAACGCCTTTCCATACGTACCACCCCGCGTGACGAGTGTGAACCCGTCCTCGTTGACGATTGCCTCACCCTTGGGAAACTTCCACTTTTGTTTCTCCTTTGCCAACTGGTATTCGTACAGCTCGATGAACGTGTCTGCGTGCTCCCGCACAACATCAAGAGGAGGGCGTAACAAAGCGTAAAGTGCTCCATAATGAAAGGCTTCCTCAGATTCGGGCCATGACCGAGGCTTGCTCGAAGTCGACATGGCACGATCCCTGATAGTAGGGCGCTGTTGGATTCCGCCTTGAACAAATAATGAGGGCGCGAGTTGATATAGTGGGTCGTCGACGGCGGACACAAGACAGGGATTAGGCTGAAGCCATTGATAGAAGACGCAGGAGACATTTCATTGAAGCTGCCCAAAATTTCGCATCAAGACTCTTGCACGGTCACATGATGTACATACCTTCCCTATTTGGAGTAAGCATTTCCGTTTTTGTACGGCTTCGGCGGCGCTTGCACGGACGATGAGGACAAAGATGGCAACGTGTTCAGCGGTTATGCATGACAATCCTCGCGAAGTACTTCGCGTTCCATATTGGGAAGTCCAAAATTTTACATAACACTTCTTGCTTCCCAAATCCTACAAGCGCACCCCTGCTCTACGGGCTTCATTAATGGCACCGCAACCTCTACCTCCCCGCCTTCATGCTCCGACAAAATTTTATCGAGCAGTGACTCGCCGCCAAGAGATGCCTGATGTCCATTCAATCTACCAGCCGGGGAGGAGTCCCACACACTACACAGAAGGTAGACCGGGTGATTTTTGTTATGATGGTGCCTTGTATGCATTTACCGTAAGCACAATATGCACCCCTCTTTGTCTAATTTGCCTTAAGGCTTAGCCAATAATCACCTATTGTAGGATCAGTGTCAGGCAATGGAGTGGGGGAAAGCTATTACTTCACACAAATTAAGCCTCAGCCGCGATGGATGTTTTTATCTAGTGGAGCTGGATTATACCCCACGGGGACTCCCAACAACCACGTAGGTTACTAAATGCCACTTGTGCTTGTTTGTGGGCTCACAAATGTTCCTGTTCAGTTTCCACTCTGACACACCTCAGTGGTGTCAAGTAATGATTGTGCCGTTTACCCACTGTACCAAATTCTGCTGACTGTCTTTATTACAGTTCACATTTCAAAATACATATCGACACAGAGTTGGACAGACACCTCTTGTTGAGGGCCCCATCTCCTCAAAGAGCGCTGGTGGTGCGTGATTGTTTGAATACAGTGCCCAGGTTGAGTCCTTACCCTATTTGTGTACTTAGTCGCCCATTTGGTCAATGACAACTTTGTCTACCAAGCTGCATTCATCGGGCAACAGGCCTTGTCATGCCTTGTTGTCAACAAGGTCAAAATATGTTATTCTCGAGGCCCGATGAAAGACTTGATATCAATCATGGGGTCGGATGGTGTTCAGTGTCTGTTTGATTGCCTTGGATGTTGTGGCAATGTCTGTCATTGTATTGGGACACTCTGCTATATCTGCTATCGTTGCGTACGATGCTGCTGCACCATCCAGTAGTCCACCAATATTTCTACGTACAAGTCCCACTTTAATTTACATGTGATTACACTGACGCGAACAACGCAACATTATGATCAGACGCGTCGCGAAACCAGTTATCGCCCTGATATACAAGCCTTCGTCAGCCCACAGCCATCAGTAACGTCGGTGGACAACCACATTGAAGCGCACTGGTTCGAATCTATCCGAATCATTATTACAATACATCATACACTCTAACCAAACCGTCAACCAAAAACAACCCCAGAAATCATACACTCAGAATTCCTCCTTATGGAATTCACACGGCTGCCGTCCAATTGCTATCCCCTCACCAGCCAGCAGCGTCAGAACCTCTTCTACTCTCCTTCTCCTTCTCCCTCTCGCTTTCCTCCTCGTTTCCCTCCTACCCTCTTTATCCCCCTCTCCCTCATTTTCCTCCTCCTCCTTCTCCTCACCTTCCTTTCCCCCCTCCTCACCCGCCTCCTCGCCGTCCTCCCACTCATCATCGCACTCCTCGCACTCACACTCCTGCTCAACCCTCACACATGGCTCCTCCGTGACCTCATCTCTAAAATGCCACTCCCCACAAACCCCATCCCCAAAAGGATGCGGAAAAAACTCATCGTCATCCGGCTCCTCGCCCCACTCCGCCGGCTCACCATGCCTATGTTTCTTCAAAAACGGATGAGCAAGCGCCCCACGCGGCGTTATCCTATTTGTAGCAAGTGGGTCGAGGAGCTTGTTAAGTAGCTCAAAGGCGTCTTCTAAATCCTGCTTATACGCCGCTTCTGGGGTCTCATCCTGTTCGAGCGCCTGTTCCACTTCCACGTCAACATCGATGGGTGTGATAGGCGTCAATGGGGAAGTGGGGAACTCGAGGTCATAGTAATCACCACTGACACTTGCGCTAGCACGAGCAGGGGAGGAAGAGGTAGGTGGGGGTGGTGATGGCGCGGTGGTGGGTTGAAGGCGGGTAGCCTGAGAGAAGGAATTGTGTGGGTAAAAGCGCGTATCGGGTTCTTTGAGGGTGTGTATATCTGGGTTCTGCTGCGTGACAAACTCGGACCAGGGGACTTCTTTGTCCACGCTTGGTACGTTTGTAGCGAATGTCCGACCTAAGTGAAGCCGTTAGTTATGGTCTAGCAAGGCGGAAGGAGAGAGACATACTGTGCAGCGTAGCTACACCTTCCATCTTCTTCTTCCCAATAATAGCAGCGATCTCCATGAGAGCTTCCACGTCGTCGCTGGATTGGAACAAGGGAAACTTGCCTGTGAGGAAGAACAGGAGTATTATACCTGCTGCCCATATATCTATGGCTTTTGTTGTTCAATCAGTTAGCTTGTGATACGACCTCAAACGAATGGAGGGACGAGCATACCACCAGTTTGTTCCCCACACTTCAACAACACTTCTGGAGCACGAAACCCCCTCGTACCAGCTCGGTTGGCTTTTGATACTGGTCTACACAGGCAAAGTGAATTATAAGCATCGTAGAGCAGGGAAAAAATACCAGATAGGTGAACAAATGCGTACCTCGTATCCTTATCCGGATAGCCCACTTTCTCGGAAGGCAACTTCGACTTGGCCCTTGCCTCCCTCTGTAACTTGACCACGCTCTCGGGGTTATACTGATACCGAACTTTATTCTCCCCATGAGGGTTCTTAGCCGTCGGTGGACCGTGGAGACACGCGCCTGGCATCGGGCCCGCCTCCATGCGCTGTTACGAAGTTAGATTAAGGTAGAGTAGAGGAAGAGAAGATGGAAGGTACCCACGGAGGCTAGACCGAAATCACACAATGTGCCAATGCCAGTACGGGGATCGAAGAGAAAGTTGGCGGGTTTGACGTCTCGGTGGATGAGCCCTCTCATATGGATATCTCGCAATGCCCGAAACATGCAACGGAAGTACGACTTAATGCCTTCCATTGAAAGTCTCGTAAAGTATTCCTATACCCAATCTTTGTCAATTCTAGCAATACGGGCAAGAACGAAGGAAGACCGACTCTGAAATCATCATTCCGATGATACGGCATGATTATGGCCACTTGATCATTATGCCTAAACGCTGTGATGAGTTGAGAAACGTGTCGACACCCCCGACACTCCTCCATAATCAGCAGCTCGTTCCTTATACGTTCCGGGCTGCTGGTCACATAGATCCGTTTAATAGCCACAAACACCTTTGACTCCTTCGGGCGGGGCACAGACTGATAATGCGCAGATGAGGAAGGGGGGTGACGTCCATGCCAAGGCGTATTATCCCACTCTTCGTATCTCAGGTCGATAGCTTTGTAAACGGACGAAAAGGTGCCTGTGCCGAGACGGTCGATTACTTTATAGTCCCCTTCGATGTGGGGAATGGATAAGAGGAACTCTTCAATCTCTTTCACGATTTCGGCCTGCTCTTCGCGCGGTTTGTGAGCGAGGGTGTGTTCCTCGTCCGTCATGGCGTCTGAAAGTGGCGTTAAACATCCCTCCTGAGCGTCATACTCCTCCAACTCCCGTAGCTCTTCGTCCATCACCAGATCCTCGTCGTCGCACGGCTCGTCCACCCCCTTCCCCTGCCCCACCTTTGTCGTGTCGATCCTCAGTGACCGCTTGTCCCTCAGAAGCAAATCATCACTCATCTCCTCGTCAAGGTCCACGAACGCCTGGTGTTTGCTCGTACTCGCGCTCGTCCCTTGCGCAGGGTACCCAGGCAACATCTGCACCAAATGTTGCTGATACTGCCTCACCTCTGGGGCTGAATAACTATACAGCGGGTCGTCGGACGAGGGGGCGAAGTCAGCGTTGAGGGCTGCTGCTTTGGCGTAGTGTTTGAGGTAGCGGGAGTTGTGCACATCGGATGAGCCGACTTCGAGGGGATTTGAGGAGTGTTGGGAGAAGAGAAGTGCCATCGACGACGCGAGATCGCCTTTGAAAGAAGTCGGAATCACACTTCATTTGTCCGTTTTCGACGCGTCGCGATTGGTCATGTGATCACGTTTTATACATCCAAATTCTAATAGTTAGTTTACTTCCTCGAAACCCCCGATATTGCACCAGAATGCCCGATAAAAGTTTAAAGCTTTTGTGTCTGCGAGAGAATGTCCCCTGGATTTTTGTTGAAGTGCGTGAACAGCACATGCATTTGGCATTCGACAGTCATATGTCTCATTGCCATATCTCGCCAAAAATTTATCCTACTGTCTTCATCCACACGCAAATCAGGCATCTTGTTGTATCGTTGAACTTCGAGGAGCCTATTTCCTTCCGTCGATCGTGACAAATTGATACTATCCTGGGAGATCAAGTAAAGCAACGGCGCGCAGTTTCCATCGGAGCCATGTGAACTTTGACAGAAGAAATAGTGATGTGTACCACCAACTACAAGTCCTTGTAACAAAGTACCTCGTAATCCTGTGTCACGGAATCAGTGCTGTTACGCCGCACCTTCGATACCCTACATACCTGTGAACTAATCACTACCCCCGTCTGCCCATCTACATCTGAAACGCCTGGGAAAATGGGATCGTCAGGTTATTAACTATTTTCGGCCAAGCTGGTCGTGACATACCATCTGCACCTTCTGTTACCCAGGTCACATAAACATTGCCAAAGTGAAAGAAACGCGCAATGTATTGAGTGTCCGAGACGTTGTCTACGTCTTTATCCCAACTAGGTACGGCGTGAACTGTCGACTTCACGTCAAAGCGACCACGACATGGTGTCCAGATTAACCGTGTCGGATTCCCAAGGAGAGCTTGGAAATTCCCATTAGTATGACCTGCCGCTACATTGAAGGGTCATTTACTTCGACTCAAAGTCTTGGGAAGCCAAGGCACTCACACAGACGGTACCCTTCTGTGATATAGCCAGTGACCAATGATCCGTTGCCCCTCCTCCACCTGAGAACGAAACCGGAAACGCCTTTTATAACACCAGCCTGGATAGGGACCGGATCAAAGGAAGCAGAACGGAATGGGGGGCTGATAGACTGCCAATAGCAAACCTAAAGCTCATGTCAAACGCGATCCTAAAGTGCAAAGATTACACTTACCTGATGGCGCATGGAGCGGAGCAGGTCCCGATGTTTCCGGTCGGTCTCTTCTCGCACTATCTCGAGGAGTGACTGGATACGTGCCTGCTCCTCTCGGCTAACCACCTGAGCTCTTTCCAAGTCCTGAAGCTTCTTGTTGGCCGTTGCCTGTTCGTTCGATATGTTTTCCATCTCCGCTTTGATCTTGCTTCGCTCTGCCTCCAACTCCTTCAATGCCTCATCCTTCTCCGCAATCGCCACCGCCATTTCCTCTTTCAAGTCCTTCACCTCTTTCCTAAGCTCATCCACGACTTTCTTTAGCTCTGCTGCAAGTTCAGAGCCGGCCGCCGTCTCCTCGAGCGTTTTTCCGTCGCGCATCTCAATTTGGATTTGGAGAGGAATGGGATGGTTCTTCAACAACCTCTCTACAATCCTTCGAGCGGATCCTTTTGTATTGTCGTGGCGGAGAAACTGACCACCCGCAGCGATGACTGGCTGAAAGAATTTGCCTGGGGTCCTCATCAGCTCATTTTCCCGCTTTTCCATTGTCTCTCTGTCCTCCTCCCAGTGGTCCCACCCTGTAGTCACAACAAAAACGTTCTCCAGAGCACCACAGAGCTTTCGGAACATCACCAGGTTGCGACGTGAAACGCCTCCGCTAGTATCGGTGATCCAATGGAGATAGATGATGCCACTAAGTTTCTTATCCTGTTCAAACCTAAGCAGATTCGATGAGGGACTGTGGTGGTCCTATAGGTCAGCGATTAGGTGACGCACGTTATTTCCAAGAAAGCTGCAATTTTTCCCAGGACATCAGCGTCTGTGAACCCTTCGCGAGAATCATCGAATCCAGGAGAGTCGACTAACGTCACGGAACGACCGCTTTCGTCAAAGTAGTTATAGTGTCTGACCTCAGACGCTGCAGGTTCTACGGTATGACCGATTTCAATAGATTTGTCACCAGTGAGTCGCGCGATGAACTATCATTTCACGGAGGGTGTCAAATGACGAGAGCTCAGAGAAGGCACGTCAAGCGGCCCAAGACCTTACCGACGATTTCCCACTCCCTGTTGGACCTATGATTCTGAAAGGCGCAGCCCCAATCAGTGTACAGTCTGCAAACAAATTGCCAAACTCACCCGATTATAATATCCGAAGGGTTTGAGCCACGCTTAACGTCAGAGCCATCTGAACTTTTCAGAGCCATGATATAATGTGAACGACTGGCTATGCGGTAAAGGTAACAACGGGGAGTGAGTTTCTCGAGGCTGACAGGCATCCATTGGGAGCTTATGGCCCCCTTACGCGTGCATCGTGAGAGGCGTGAATTTCTGAAGAGCTATGATAAGATTAACATGCGCATCCCACGCGGTTTGGGATATGACACGCGACAATCGATAACCTTAGCAAGGCCGCACAAGTTAACGCTGTGCTACATAGGTGGCCACTGATTCGGCTGGTTGGATTCAAAGAGTTCGTAGAACCGCAGGTCGATTCCTATATCCCATCCTGATCTCGTTTTGAGATGCGATTCCCAAGTCGAGAAACACAGAGATAACACCGTGACGTTAATCGATGAGATCTGTCGGAGTCGTGGCAACGGGTGGGAGGCTGCTTCGGTTCGGCTTTGGTTGGTCAAATTTCTATGCAAAGGTTTCCAGTTCAGAGTCCTAAAGCCCGCCCGACCCTTTAGCCTCCCATCCTGGGATCTACAATCCGGTGCGAATAAATGACGCCATTGAGCTTTTGTCCATCCTTGAATCTGGGGCTGCATGGGTTGACAAGGTGTATAACATACTTGACGTCCAGAAAAGACGTTACTCCTTCGCGAGAATCGCCAAATAACGAGAATTACACGTCGGCTGTGTCCGCTTTTTCGCGATAGCAGAAGAGAATCTTGGACGTCATAACAGGCTGAGCCCCAGGTCCAATTCATGAACGAAGTCCTTGCTAGTTAGTGGTTGAGTGAACTACTGCAGCCTGTGAGTTTTAACACTACGAGTATAATTTTGCAGCTCACCGACTTCCATTTCCAGTTTTAGGATCCATAGTTTTGAATAGCGGTGGAAGGGGCGGCTGTTGTGGCCAAGTCTCTGAGACTCAACTGGTCACATGACTACGGCCTTCCCAACAGGCCAGACCTTTCAAGCAAGTTGTCTGCCGTTTAACGCCCACTCCCTCACATTCAAGATCTACAATGGACTCCTCTATCACGCCCAATTCCCGCGGTAAATTCGTATACATTGCAAGAGTAATTTCAAAGCGACTTTTCTTGGGCTCTGGACTTGTTCGGGTCCCAATCATTGAGACCAAGTAAAAAATAAATTATTCAGGGTCTCCTCAGTTCCCCGCCATTATATAAAAGGCCCTACCTCCAAATACCTGCTGGCGCTCCTCTTCGCTCAGGTCAACAATGCCCATCACAGTCCTTCAGGCTTCCACCTCAAATTACGCCCTCAAATCCACGAAACACGGGAAACAGTGCATCCAGCCCGTTGACGCGGATGGCAGTGAGCCTAGTGACCATGCGTCTCATGCTATGAAGACGACTAAGAGTGGGAGACCTTTCCTACAGGTTATTACTCGATTTATAAAGCTCTTGAAGCCCCTGCTGAATAAGTAGAGCACAGGATACATACGACCTCTTTGCAACGCTCATCTTATCACTCAAACTAGGACCCCACAAAAAACGGAAGTTTTTCAGCAGCACCTTCTCCCACTCTTTCACTCTGTAAGCTCCATCCCCCTCATACCGCCCACCCCACCAACTAACTTCTCTCTGGCACAAAAGTAACGAAGCCGCACACAACCTCGCCTCCCTCTCCATTTCCCACTCCTCGGAGGAGCCCTCCCCAGGGAACATCTCCAAATGCCGTACAGTAACAACCCGCACAACATATATCATGACCCGCTGTGGCGCAAAGGCCATGTGCAGTCACTTCTTAGACGCATACTTGATCAGAGTGGCTGTCAAGGGGATATACCAGCTCACCCCGAAAGGACTGTATATATTAAACCGTTTCGTGATAAAGAACAACATAAGCGCGATGCACATCCTCCAGATACTCACTTCTCAGCCCAAGTGTACCTCTCTCTACTACTTGGACCGCCGTGGGGAGGACGACGAACCCGTCATCACCAGCGCGAGCATGACAGCCCTCTTCCGGAGGTTTGCAGGTGCCCAGCCTACATACTCCCTTCCAACTGACAAGGCCCTTGACGCGTTCCAACAACACCGTAAAATTACCAACGGTATCCCGGTAACGAAGATCAGTGTATCGAAGAAGAAAAACTTGGTTTACGAGCATTGTTTCTCCGCCGTCAGCGCTGTCGAATGGCTCTGCGAGTTTACGTCCACCTCTGATAAAGAAGAAGCAGCACAGCTTATAGCCCATTTCGTCCGGTATGGGTTTGTCGAGCTGGTCAATGACGAGAGGAAACGGAAGGAGTGTGCGATCGTATATACGGCTCGGAGTTTCTCAGAGAAGAACGTCGTTGTTGCTGTACGTCTTCTCTGGTTTTATCTGTGTTGCGGGTGCTCATGTCCATCTTTTGTCTTTCGACAGGAGGGCCAGGCTAACCCGAACGCAAAGGCGATTTATCGAGTAACGGACAAAGGAAGCCGAGTTGTTGGGTGGGGACCCTCAGTTCCTCCTGGTATGCAGCGAAAGTTTGACAACGATCAGTCCTTCATTGGTGCGTCTATGGATAGCTCCAGGATGGTGACGGATGATCAAAACATTTGGAACAAAACTTAGAATGTCAACTGGATGTGATTCATATATTATACTTCTTGATTCTGAGAACGTCTTTGTTTTGCTGTCGTTTTCCTTTATATACCTTTCATCAGTACATAGTCATACTGTACACATGCCCACGTCTTATAATTATAATGCCCGTCGTACCCAATAAATGACTTGACGCTTACACACATCCCATCATCTTGACAGGATTGGATGAAAACCTTAGACATGCCCAGCTATCCGCGGCTATTAGCCGCCGTACAGCAGCCATCAGCGGTCAGGGAGCAATATTCGGGCAGAGGGCATTGTGCAATAAAAGCCCAGCCCTTAACATCACCCAGAATGTGATTCCATAACGCCTGGCGGATAGTCCTTGGCTCCCAGCTCGTAGCTTAGCGGAACGCCAGGAAGTATGAATGCCCAGCGTGTTTTATCCATTCACCATCTTCAACTCCTATGCATTCCAAGTCAATGAAAAAACATTCAGTCAGTCACTTGGAGTTGAAACGCTTACAAGCTCTTCCACCTCCTTCTCCAGCGCCTTCACCTCCTCATCGAGCCTCTCCCGTTGTTTTGTAAGGAGCTGCAACTGCCTCGCATCCGTCTTCTGTGCAATAGTCGTGGCGGTCCCGATTGTCCGAGGCCGACTTTTTGCGTTCTCCACCTTCATTCCATTTCAAGCATCAGGGTACAATCTCTTGGACAAAGATATAAAAGTAAGACACGCACCTTGATCTGCAACGCCGCCTCCTTCTTCAGCAGCCCCGCAAGCCCCTGCTCAGCTCTCTCGATGAGCTCGGCGATAGCTGGTTCGATCTCGTCCGCTAGCTCGGATTTGTACCGTTTGATGGTCCCTTCGTCGACGAGGAGGAAAACCTTCCGTCGACAAACACATATCCTTATCAGCTCCCTGAAAGTGACTTTACACAAAGCAGGCGGAGAAAGACCCACCCTTTCGCTCGCCAATATTTTGCTCATGCGAGGAAGATCTTTCGTTCCGTTCCTCAGCAAATGCTGCATCTCGAAGACCTAAAAATTGGTTACGGCCTTCCGCATATACGAGTTGATTAATGAGACACACCTCGTCGCAGCAATCCTCCATAACCGCAACGCAATCCGCTAGGCTTGGTGGACATGTTGCCTGGATGTCACCTATGTACTGTTCTGGTCCGCCATAAAATATGGATTCTCTGGCCTTGAGGTTCGCGCGAGATAAGCGTGACATTACAGTGGGGTGGAGGAAGGTGGTAGGTGGTAGGAACCCGATTCGAAACTCGGATCGGTGGTGAGGAGTGGATTTGAGTTTGTATCTCAAGCTTCAACCAAACAACAAGAGAGAAAACGAAGGTCAGGTGACTGTGACGCCTCGCGTCAATGCACTGAAAACGGCTGAGCGCTGAGGCGCTGACGTTATGTAAGGACGATAGACGCCGTAATCGGAGTACCAGCAGGAGCTGCTTCTTTCAACCCAACTCTCACTCTCGCTTCCACCTGCATCCGCAACATCCATGGCACAACAAAAGTGGAGGGCGCCCTCCTCGAGCGAGTATGCCCTTGCCACTTCTCATCCAAAGATATAAACTAACCATCATCCAGTTCACCACCCTCATATGGCAGTGTAGATGGCTCGGAGAGCGACCCCTTGACCCCAGCTTCGGGTTGTTCACACAATAAAAACGGTATCGTCATTACTTTGCATCGCGACTGAACCGTCATCGTCTTATCCCGGGCCCTCAACAGGTCCCATCATTACCCTTATGATCATGGTATTCATCATCGGTGGATTCGTCGGCGCCTCTATCCAATACGCCACCTCTCAAAGCATATACGACCCCGCCGTACGAGACTCCATCCGGCGCCAATGGGAGGCTGAACGCCAAGGATGGGAGAGGGAGCGTCAAAGGGAGGAAAGGGAGGCGGCAGAGAGGCGTCGCCAAAGGGAGGAGGCGAGGCAGCGTGCTCAGATTCATTGGTTGGCGTTGGAGAGCTCGCCACATTGCGAGCGGTATGGAACGAGGAAGTATTGGGCAAAGATGGGTCCCTTGGTCGGTGGCTATGATCCTATGGAGGCGTGTTGGACTTCGGAGATCGAGATTCATGGTTGGAAGATGAAACCGACGTATTGCGAGGATAAGGTATGTACTGCTGACTCCCCTTTTCACCGTTACTGAGCACTCGATTTGCAGGGAGCGGATCATGGGGTATATGGTCATTGGATAGTCGACTTTGACGAAGGCGGGTGTCGTCCTTTGTGGGAAGGATTTACGGATAAAGTCAGTGAATGACTACCTTCACCTCCCTCCATTTGATAATTTTTTTTCATAGGGATGTACAGCTCCAGGATCTGGTCTCCGGGTACGTACATTAAATCTCTGCTTGCATCGACTCGCGACTTACACGTTTCCTTGTGATAGCGCTTTGAAGCCCATCTGATACATCTCGACTACGCGGATGGATGGAACGTCATGTGCTCTACCACGCCAGCCGACTTCAATGGGTTGCATTTCAATGGTGCCATGTCCTGCGTTAATGTGCGTTGTGCTTCCCCTGCTTACGATGCTTCGTCGAGCCTGATTATCTGTACAACAGAGTTTCTTGGGCGGCGTTTTTGGAACCTGGGACATTGTGGATGGTAACTGTCTCTAGTTTGTTCAACATGAAATGATATAGTGTCATTTCCTGCGTTAATGTGTGTTATGCTTCCCCTATTTACTATGCTTCGTCGAGGCCGATTATCTGTACAACAGAATTACTTACTTCGGTGGTGTTTTTGAAATCTGGGACATTGTAGATGGTGACTGTCTAGTTTAAATACTAACGTAGAGGGAATGGAAACCTCTACACTTTCAACAGTAACATTTCAGTAGACTCGGAGTTGGTATATATTCAAATGTAGTAAAGGTAGACCTAAATATCCTACCACCACAGCAGAGGAGGCTAACATCCGACCACTAGCGGATATGAGAACGAAAGTAAAGGCGACGAGGGTCCAAAATTCATACAAAATCACGATCATGCTTATGTCCACGCGAATCAGTCCCCGTCGCCCTATGAATGAGTGTTTCCTCTCTCAAACTCCCAACAACGAATGGGTCGGATGTCGGCGGAGTAGCAGTATCAAAAGTCGACGCCGCCCACGACGAAAGATTGATATTGGGTATCAGATTCACCATACTCGGACTGATCGGACGCGACAACGACGACACCACTGCCTTCTTGGGTGTTTGAATGGCCGGCTGGACAGGTTTCTGCGGTGAGGACACTTCCGATGTTGAGGGCGAAGATCCAGAACCAATGGCAGCCATTGTCCCAGACGCAGTCATACGGAAATTATTAACCGTCCTGCTTAGCGCCTGAAACACCGAGTTTCGATCAGGCCAATGGATGGAAGCGTTTGCATCTCTTGAAGACGGGTTGGGTGAGGATGGTAACTCGTCTGCGTGACTGGTAAATGTCGAATGTATAGATGAATCAGACAATCCACGACGATGAAGTGTTCGTCCCACGAGAGATGGAAGCGTATCCGCCTCTTCATCCGACTCCATTTGGGGGTGCTCAACATCAATAATAGCATCGACGTTTCTCGAGAGTCTATTGGTATTTCTCCGCCCAGTGGATCGTCCGATGGTAGATGTCGACGCTGACAAATTCACCGACTTCATAGACGACTGAACTCTCTGTGGCCCTTTGGGTACTACAACCCATGGATCAGCTTGAGGTGGCGCAGGCCGAGGTGCACCCGCAAATATCCCCATTACACCAGGAGAAACACTTGAAGGGGGTGCCGGAGAGGGTTCAGAAAGGAGCTCGGTGTGTGCCTGCGACAATATCGGAACAGGAGGAACAGTGCTGGTGATAGGCCTGCCTATACCAGTCCCTGAAAACTCCACATTCACCGTAGTTGTGGAAGCAGCAAGTGCTGGTCCAAGCTTGGGCGCGAATCGCTGTCCAGAGCTTGCTCTTCCACTTGTTGAACGGGACACTGGAGGGGCAATGGCCTCTCCACGTGGCTGAGAAAAGAGTTTGGAGATTGGAGCCATCCAGCTTGGTCCACCATGAGCCGCGTTCTCACGACCTCTTTCTGCCACCTCAGCTTCACCTTTGGACGGATTCAAGGCCAATTCGCTAATCTTCGTGGCAGTGGAAGGATCAAGAATAACGTCATTCAGAGTTACCCTCATCTGACCCAACTCCGTGAACGTGTCCTTGAAGATCTTGAAAAGCACACGCAAATCCTTTCGTAAAAATGTCGCCACTACCTTATCGTCCTCCAGCAGGAACCTGAACTGGGTCCGGAGGCCGGTTACTTCTGAAAGGATGTTACTAACAGTACTGCGAGAGAGGTGCCCGACATCAGCCCCTTTGAGATGTTGCCGTTTGAGACGGTTTGTCAAGGTGAGAGCATCCGCTTGTGCCATGCGGTTCAGGAGAGCGACTACACGTTCGAGGAGTATCGAAACGTGGGATGAAACTGACTCTGAGTAGGAAGATGATTCTGACCGTGGATCAGATGGAGACGGTAGATGAGATGGTAGAGACAAGGGTGTTAGTCGTTCTTGCCACGGATCCGTCTGTACTCCACGCGAACGAGCAAGAAGAAGTAGTGGCTTATGACCTTTTGTCTTCTCGTGCTCAGGGATATCGTTGTCGTTCTCCGCATCCTCTTCTATCTCATAGTTAACGTGAGAGGAAGCATAGAGTGGCGAATGTTGACTAAAAGATGTCCGCTTCGTATCAGAGGGTGTCACGGAGCGCGCTGGGGAGGGTGGGGGTTCCTGTGATCAATGAGCCTGTGATCTTACTAAGGTGAATGGAGCCTTACGATATGAATACGCATCCCATGGTCGGATCCTGGATTCCGTCTACTAAAACCGAATACCTGAAGATAAATTAAACAATAATTCCGTCCTACCAAAGCGATGGAGCTCACTGGAAGATCTTTGACCTTTATCGACGATAAGCTACTCGACGAAAAGTGTCTTGTATGGGATGGGCTGACTGTACATATTCTTAGCAATACATATATTCCGGAGAAACGTATTACTTTACCAGGTGGACGTGAAGGAGGAGGATTTGCGCGTTGTTCATCAACTTCCTCCTGTAACGCGTGTAAATCCTCGCGTGACTCTGCGAGTAAGCGTTGCAACTCTGCGTTGTCCCGCTTCAAAATCTCACTATCGTTAACAAGAGATTCTAGGACTTTGGTAAGCTCGTCTTCTTGGGCCATTGCCGTAACACCGACTTGCTATGTGACTGGTTGAGAAATAAAGAGTAATTCATTCGGTAGAACTTACTGATTTACGGACGGACTCGATTCTCGAACGTGCATCCTGGATAATTGATTCTGAAGACTCCAAACGATGGAGTCTTTTCTCTTCCAAAGAATCTTGAAGACGCCTAACCTCCGCTTGTAGTTTATCTATAATGCGCCCGATCAATAATGGGAGTGAGCGGGAAATCGAACGATGCTTACTCGTCTTGTCTTTCAACGCTGCGAACCTAGATTCCGCCAGACGAGCCCTGTGCGTTTCACTATCTCGCTCTTGCTGCATGTCCTCCCTCTCCTTCATGGCTGCCGACAAACGGGTGTCCCAGCCTAGTGAACGAGCATGGTGTGCTGTTAGACGAGATATTGTTTCGCGCGCGTCTTGTAATTCCTGGAGGATCGTTTTGTTGGATATTTCTGTGACTTCATTGTTGACCAACGCTTGGTTCAGGCGCTGTTTGAGATGTACGTTAAAAGGGGGGAGATTCATGTGGGCGGTCGTGCTTACCTTTTCCAACTGTGCCTTCTCCCTCGAAGATTCTTCTAGGCGCGACTCTAGATCAACCTCTTCCACGTCCTTCTTCGTTACTTCGCCGTCGGGGTCATTGGCATCCCTCCGGCTAGAAGTAGATCGCGTCCGTCCAGCTTTTTTCTGCGAGTGTATTCTAGTTAGTCGGCGCAAAGGAGATCCGGGGAACACTCACCTCAAGCTGACTCACGTATGCCTCGTGCCGCTGGAGCAATGCCTGCCCCACCTCTAACAGCGGCCTTAAGTACGCGCCCACTAACGCGACCAATGACATACCTGCACTAAGAATCAACCTACTTTCAAGGCGAGCTTTCATAGCAAGCCAAGACACCACATTCTCGCAATCTTCTTTGCCACAGCAACATGTAAGAGTAGATGGGGGTTCGGGGGACGGCACACGCGAGAAATTGGTCAAAGCAGCGGTTAGGTCGTCGATTGTTGTCGTTGCATGGTGGAGACTGTTGGTGAAGGGCGATTCTGGCGTTGTTGGTCGAGAAACGTTGACGTCCTCGTTGTTCATCGTTGTGTTTGAGGGTCAAGAGTGATTGGTGAAATGACATGGATGACAGAATATCGGCGATCGGACCTCGGCCATTTCATTACAAGGTCACTCCGTCGCCAACAAAGGCAATCTTGGATCTTCTGGTCTACTTTGGGTCTACTCCGTCTTGAGATATGATTAGGAAAACTATAATACACCCCAGAGTAGCAAATTAAGTATTTTGTGTATGTGAGAGGGAAGTAGATGAAAACGGGATTGATGTAGGGAGTAAATAGGGCCACAGATAAACGAACAATGTGAGTAATGACCGAGGGAATACACTATGCAATCATGAGTGCTACCAAGCCAGGGATCCAGTTAATCATTTTGGTTGCGTGGCCGCGATTTGGTGGCAGAAACTGGAAGCTGTTGGCAAAGCCCTGCATTCCGAGCTCGTCAAGAGCATTCATATGCGTTCGGCCGGGACCTGCACCATTTTCCTCCACCGTTCCGAGGGTTGAGGAGGATCCACGGGGGTTCGGGGTTCGCGAGTTATCTTGCAAGGCGACGCGGAAAATATTGGACACGGAACGTATGATTGGCGCCTTAGACGAATTGGCAAAGGTATCCTTGATTCTGTCCTGGAGACTCTCATACCTGATATATGGAGATGATCAGGTTATGGAAATGAAATAGATCGTAAAACTCACGTCATCGACACGATTTCAGGATTCGTGTTCGAAAGTTCTGATAAAAAGCCATAAAGAATCTCGGTCTCCGTGTCATCACCCTGGGCCGTGGTAAGAATAGTGCCAACGAATGAAGCCGCCAACAATGCAGTGTTTGAATCATTGATACCAAGGAAAGCAGGCGTGACTTGGGGGGTCTGCCCATCATCATCTCCATCTGCAAGGCCAGCATCAGGAAGCCAGGCATCGTCGATAATGCATTCCTTCAGTAATCGGCGATATGATACTTGAGTTGTTGAAACAGGAATGAGGGCCAAGAAATATCCTAGGATCTCAGTACAGGGGTTTTCTTTGAAGCCATTCGGCACATCGATGTTGGATTCATGAGCACGTGCGGTCACACAAAGCAGGCTTCGCAGGACAGCCTCAGCGGAGTCCTTCAATCCAGAGTGTCGCATCCCTTTAAAGATAATCGAAGCCAGGGAGAACGAGAAGCTAGTGTCAAATGACAGCCTGAGCATCTCATCCAACTGCGAAGTAACGTCCTCTAGACCAGACCGATTTTCCAAAAGGACAGCGGATACTGAACTGTTCTTGAACATGCCCTGCTCCTCCATATGCTCTAGTGCTACACGTAGTAAAGCTGTTGCTTCAATGTAGAATGCTAGATGACTTGATTGTAGAAGGGCAGTGGCCAACCAAAAGAGGGAGGGGATGTATCTCGAGTTCTCTTGAATGGCGGGGACTATCTTGCATAAACATCGAAGCATGCTGACGATGGACATCGTGTGTGTCTCGTTAGCCTTTGATAGGGCAGTACGAAGCGCGACAAGAATTTGGTACACGAAGTCATCATCCACCTCTGATGTTGCTAGTGTCCCGAGAGCAATGAAAGATCGAGTCTGCACAGCAGGAGAAAGCTGAAACGCTGTGGCGGTCACCAAGCTCATCCAACGAGCGCGCCAGACGTTAAGTAGCCCTACAATACATCTGTCAATTGAAGTTTCATTGATATGCTTCAAACACATACCTCGAGACCCAGCTGTCATCTCCAAGATTCGAACAAGAAGTTGTGTCAATTTCTCTTGGTTGTCAAGAGCTTCTTTGTCGTTAGCTGGATCCCATTTGATGTATTCACTGGTTGGTGTTTCACGACGAAGACCGAACAGCTGCAACGTCGAGGGAAGGGTGCAATCATTGATGAACTGAAGGAGTTCAGGGCCTGGGACATCGTCTGGTCTTGAGATGTATAGGCACTGTAAAAGGTTGATCACGATGCCATAGACAGACTTCCGGACCAGGGAGGGGCCTTCTCCTGCCACCAACGTTACAAGATGGACGATTTCGGGTACGTAGAGCTGGTTCTGGCCACTTTGCTTTGACTGGGATCCTACAACCAAAGCCAACCGAATGAGGGTAGAAATCTCGTTCCAGTTGGGATGTTCGGAGAGGGCGTTTGAAACTTTTGGCGGCACCTTGCTCAATGCCTGATGATGGGGGTTGATCAAGACTGTAGCACCCCGCCAACTAATCGACATACCTTGCGCAATTTCGAATAAATACGACCTCTGACATTGATAGAAGACAGTGCAGCCACGATGTGGCATATGGTCTCACATCTTCTCGTTCCAATTCCACCATCAGTGGCCGTTCGAACCAGTTCGTCCAGGATAATGTCCACCAATGGTGACTCGAGCCTTGCAACCTCGCCCCATATATGCTTCTGGATGGTAGACATGATCTGATGGTCGGTAAGCTAAATATTCTTCGGACGAAAACACAATCCATACCTCAGGGAATGAGACTGATAGATCAGACAAAGTTCGAATGCAATCCCGTAGTCGAGCTCCTGAACGTTCAAAGAGTGGACTCGTTGCATTCGCGAAATGTGCAAGGTTTCGGATCCAAGGACTCATGTACTGCAAACAGCTAATGCGTTGTGCCATTGCACTTCTATCCATCCCAGTCATGGCTGCAGAAACCTCATGAACGAAATCAAGTGTTAACTGCGGTGCGAACTCTGCTAACTTATCGCTCAGCTGGAAAACGAAAGAAATGGGATCCCCAGGAACAAAACCAGCTTTTCCTCGTCAGTCTTGGTTACATTTGAAGGGAGGGTTGATTACCTTTACATGCAACGATGGGAGTCTTGTCATATTTCAGATATGTGCAGACGGCACCAAGGAGGTCATAAGCAGCCCCACGGAGGTCCTCGTCATCGAGATCAACGCTGAGCAGACCAACATGCAGGAGCGTGGCAGGAACGTTGGAAAATCGGGAGAATCGCTCTGTTAAAGGCGCTTGGGCTTCTTTTAGGCGAGCTTTTGCAGATCGAATTGTCTGCAAAATATTTTGAAAAGCTAAGATAAGATGAGCGCAGCAAAATCATACCTTCACGATGATGTCTCGCGATACTGAAGCAAAATAAACCGTAACCCCTTGCCTCCGACGTATAATAAACTCATTGGGCTCGAGGCCAGTGGAAATGTTATAAACATCGCTGACGTCTGATAGAGGTATTACTTCGGTCGATTTGCTAGCAAGGCCAGGAGAAATGGGAACCGTTTTGATCTAACAACAATTAGCTTGTACTGTGGAAAATCTATGATAATCACACACCGATGTAACTCGAAGATGACTTGATCCGACATCAAGCACAACTGGTAGCCGCATGTGTGATACTTTCATGGTCACATCCGAAAATTTCTCGCAAGGTTCATGCTCCAGAGCGACTTGTGATCAAAGTATGAATAAGGTGTAATACAGTTTCTATGAAAACCGTACCAGGATTAAGAAGGGCTGATAATGCGAGTTCAGGGACGTGCTCCACAAGCTGGTAAATGGACGTGTAGGCCCTGATGTCGCTACAGAATGGAGTGCCTGCATAAAGTGTGATTAAACATCGAAGACATTGATGAAGGTTAGAACTTGCCTGCAGAGACATTGTACAAGCGACGCATATATTTTTGCATTAGGGTATTGGGGTTGAGGATGTGCGTTGTTTGGAACCGTGCACGAATGTTCGAAGGAATTAACTCTGCACAATACTTTAACCATTGAAGAGGAACCTCTGAGATTGACGAGAAAGAAGTGCAATCCAGGACCACGTCGAAGTGTCGGCCAGAATATGTGTCTAGATCGAGTGTCTAAGTAAAAAAAATCACGGTGAGAAAAATACATTGACAACCGTGCGGTTTACCTTGAAGATATAATACATCAGTAATTCAATATCCAGCGCCTCAACGTCAATATTGGATAACCGCAAAACAAAAACCGCGCGTTGATTCTGCACCACCAGTTAGCTGGTATGGATTGGCTAATAAGCGGCACACGCACGGAGGGTACGTCAGTCTCAACAAATAACCTTTTCATCGATTCCGTATTTCGGTGTGCATATCGAGCCATTAAGTCAACGTATTCACGATGGTCCGAGGAAGTCAGGGTAGAAGGTCGAGGGACTTCTAAAGGCGACCCCAGATCTACTAGCAAAGCACATAAGCCATCCCAGGCACGTTTCCCGTTAATTGCTGTGATATCGCCATCTGCAGAGGGCTTTGACAGACTGAGCAGTTCTTTGCCAATTTTGTCTGCGTGCTTATCGAAGAACCTGTGTAACACAATCATATCTGTGTCGTCTGAAGTGGTTCCCTGCCAATGGTCGTCTTCTTCCTCTGAGTTCGGTGTATATTTCTTCTCAATGGTCAGAACCATCGCAGATTGGGTGGTTTGTTTAAACTCACATTGAGCTCACTAAGGAAGCGAGTTACTCCGGCAATATTTACCTCCAAAAATTTGTTCAGTCGGGTCATATGTGCCTCTTTTCCGAAGAAGATGTTGTTCGCAAGGTTTTGGATGATTTTCGCAACAACCATCAATCCTCGACGCAGTGTTAAGTCGTTCTTAGGTATGTCCACGTCCACGATCTCCGGAGAAACAATAGCTGGCGAAATGAATCTGAAAAACGAGATGATAAAAACCCTAATAAAGTATATTATGCCGGAATGACTCACCTCAGGAAGATGAAAGCGCCCATTGCAGAAAACTTGGAGTCTGGCCAAACCTGTGAGCTATACGAATATTTCAGTCCCAAAATTGAGAGGCTTGGAAAGAGTGTAGCTAACACAGTCTTGGCAATATGGGCACATATTTCACGGAACATACTGTTGGATGATCAGCTAAATTTCTTGGACGATTGTGAGGGAAACTTACTTTGGAAGCGATTGCTGCGATGAGATGATGAGGGTAAGGAAAGTAGTCGCCACGAACTCCACATTACTCTGGTTTTGCTCGAGGTCTTGACCGGGCGCAATTTTGTTAGGGTCGACTTCATAACCCGAACCAGGTGGCATGGACTGCATGGTTTGAAGCAAGGGTTGAACAAGATTTCTGAGGTAGTGATATCCATGAATGCGGGCAAAAGCGGATAAAAATCTGGTGCATGTTGAGTTACTTCGGAAAAGGCCTGATTCGGACTCTGCGAACCAAGCGTCAAAACAAGTTTTGCTCTGCTTGATAGGCGAATTTACCTGTTTGTGCAACTTCGTGCTCAATCATACGTTTGATCAAAATCATCAATGAAACCCGCGTATCAAAAATGTTGAGCAGGACAGAAATCATCATGTCAACCTCTGTTGCTGGACAAATCTCACAAACTGTCAATGCGAGTACCATCTAGGTCACACATCAGCATCCAAAGGGTTTTTGGGACAGGTTTTCAAACTTACATCTGATCCCCTAAGCAGCTGCAGGTATTCATAATTAGTGGTTCATTTAAACCCGCGATCAATTGACTACGCACATCGCATAGCCGTGAATGTCGGGCTTGAGCTGCAGATCGGTCTTCTGGGTCGAACTTGGTTCCTTGACTGATCACCCGAGCAAAAACATGGGCAAAAATGGTTCGTTTCCGATTATCTTGATCGTAAGCCAACGGAAGGCACTGCTTGAACCCGCTTTCACTGTTAGCGCTGACTAAATGTGTCAGCCCAGTGATGACAAGTTCGCGTAGCTCGGCTTCTTTCTGAGATGTATGTATCCTCTGAGAGAAGATTCAGGTCATGCTTGTGGATAAAGAAGAAGCAAGGCTTGCCTGGTGTATTGAACCAAGCTCTGATGCACTGTCGGACGTCTGAGAGAATTGTCAGCAACTACTTCGACGAAGGGGCAGTAAAACGGACTAGACCATCACTTTGGCAAGCCTCAAGGCTTTGAAGCAGTGCCCCTGCATATCTGTTGAAAAGGCGCGATACTACGTGAACGCTATCGTCGCCAGTCTGCGAGCCGTCAAGGGGTCGAAGTTCTAGACGATCCAAGAGCTTGACTGCGGTCCGCAAGCACGCAAGGTTGAGCTCATTAAACACCGTAGCTCCGTTGTCGTCCATTGCCTGTGTAGGTTCAGCAAGCTATATCCAAGAGATTCTTGTAGCTAACTTACGGTTGCAGGCTGAATCCAGTCCAAAACCAGATCCAGGATAGAATGACGAGCATTGCTGTCCCGCCGAAGGGTCAAAATGTCCGGGCGATCACAGACGCTTTCACAAAACACGCAGAATTTGACCTTGATGCGAAATGAGGCAGGCTCTTCGAAGCGAGATATAAAATCCGCCAATGTCAACATTGTCGAACTAATGTCAATGCTCATGACATCTTCCATAGGGAGTTGGGTGTTTTCGACGAGAAGTTTCATCACTGCAATGAACTTCGAATTGAAATGACTATTGAACCTTAAAAAAGATGTGAAAACAGTTTACCTGATCCAAAAAGAGTATGTATGGATCTGTCAGCTCGGAACCTGCACCCTGTTCAATGTTGCGAATAGTGCTTAATTTGAAAGATTGAGCGGCATTCATCATAACAAACAACAACCCACTCACTCGTCCAGACTCCTGAGAAGCTTCGAGTACAATCGAGGGCTCAATTCAGAACCCAATGCATCTCTAGCAACATCACGAATGTGCATGTCAGACGCAACGAGAAGGTTGATAAGGTCGGAAATAAAGGCTTCGACGAGTGGAAGGGGATTCTGAATCACCCGCATCTTGTCTGGAAGATACTTTGCCGGAATCACATTTGCTAAGGAGATATCCTGTTTGTCGAGGATACATACGCCACCAAGGACAGCTAGGAACAAAGTGAGATTTTGCCATTGGAACCGAAGATCCTGGCGAACCATAAGTAATCACAAATGAGGTCAGAAAACCAAAACAAACGTACTTGTGCTGGGGGTGGTCTCTCGCCTCCGTCTGGGCTTTCGTTTAGAGACTCAAAGATCGTCTCAGATAAAGCGCGCCATCTCCAATAGCACTCTTCCCAAACTGCGACATGAACGCCAGACGAAAACGATATCAGACGTAAAAGCTTCCGAATTCGTTTTTGGTGCCCAACACGTCCTGTCATCATTTCATGAGTGGCCAGTAGGGCTCTCAAGATGAAAACTGAACTCACCAACAACCACAACTTTGGGATCTCCAAGCTGCTCATAGATGAAATTCCGCTTTGACCTCTCTTCCTCTGAAACATTTTCATTGACAGGTGCATCTGGCTGGCGGTCTGCGTGAGAAAGAAGGCGAAGGCCTTTCGTCGCTAACTCCGAAATGCCACTATCCGCGGAGGTCAGTGCAACAAGCAGCGCGATTTCCGCTAAAAGGAAGGCTGGGATGCGACCAGCATCAAGCTGGATTTCTTTGACATGTTCAAGCTTCGAGAAATGTAAGCAAAGGTCTGAAGTCTACCCACTGGAAACTCACGTCACTCTTCCGAATGTAAACCTGCACTATTTGATGCGCTATGGCAATCCACAGACGCTGTTGCTCTGCATCCTCACGAGTATTGAGCAAACTTGCAACAACGCTAAGCAAGGTTATAGGTCTAAGAAAAAGAACTTATATCATCGCCTGTAAGAAAAAGACGAAAGCACTTACAATGAGGCTTTGATTATATCCACCATAAGAGAATGGCTAGGATCCGACGAGGGCATTAAGAAACACAGCTCTGTGATTGCGCGAAGGCAGCTCGCCGTGGACGCCTTGACAGATATATCAAGTGGCGCCGCCCACAACTTGAGAGCAACTGACATCCAATTGTCGATTTCAGGCTTACTTATACCTGACATGAAGAACAACGGCGAGTTACGCCAGAGGGATAAAATCGCCAGCATAAAAACTTCTCGATCAGCGAGAGGCTCTGGCAAAGTACGCTTCATCTTGGGCCGACTAGCTATCCGTTTTGCACTCCCAAGATGATCAACCTCCGGACGGCGAGAGCTGGCAGCCTACAAAGAAGTTGAAAAGAACGAAGACGATAGTAATGGACTTAAAGGGTTACCTGCACTTTGAGGAGATCCCGACAACGAGGTGCAATGGACTCTTGTAGGCTGTCGACCGAGCGCTGGAAGCTGAATCGAGAAGCTTCTTGATTCAACGTCAAACAGGCTCGAACAGCGCATATCTTGACGGCCTCAGATCGCTCAGGTGCAACGCAAGCAGAAAATAAGTGGACTGAATCCTCCAATGGCAAAAATCGGAAAACTGCGACCAAAGCATCAGCATGGAGAGCAACATCTATATCTTCGCTCGATTCCCAAAAGGGCTTACGACCAGCACTGCTTGCAAGTGCGCTCTGTGCGAAATAAACGTAAGAGTCACAGCGTACAGATTGAAGGGGATAATTGCCTTGATTTCATGCGCAATGTCCGCCGCAAGCAACCGCAAAGGAACCTCTCCCTTGGTGTCAACGTACGCCGCAGCTCGACACATATCCACTGCGCAGGCAAGGCCAATTTCTGCTTGCTTCGAATTGCTATTGACGTGTCTAAGAATATCTTCCGTGAACTTCAGCTCCGGCTACAGTTGAGCTCTATTAGACTCTTTCCCCGTTCGACAAAGAGCGAAAAAGAAGGCACCTTTCTTGATTTCTGAAGAGGGCCATATTGTGAAAGCTGAAGATCTGCCGGGATTCTGTCAGACGTGATGCAATTAAGAATGGTTAGTACAGGCCAGAAAATCTTCTCATTTCCTGTGGTTGTCATTGAGTATAACAAATCAAAGACACGCTCAGGTGCCCCTTCCATCCTCCCCCTTGAACGGATGGCGTCATTGAATTCGTGAGGAAACCTGTCAATCCAATTCCAAACAGCAGACCTCAGCGAAACAGCAATCGCGAGTTGAGCTTCACGCCCCATGTTAACGAGTAATGAGGAAAGATCTATAAGCGGGCATCGTAAGGGAACAGTCAGGTGTTAAAAAGACAACGAACCATTGAGAAGGTTAATTAGACGCTGCCTGTCTAAAACACCGTGCGTCATGAGTTGAAGATCCACTGTATCCGGGTTTTCCTCAGGACTACTGCCGAGGTGGCGTATCTTAGTTCGTAGCCGACTGAAAACAACGGGCCAATTGGAAGCCGAGATGTGAAAAATAATGCGGCCAGCGAATTTGGCAATGAGGCCATTAACAGATAATGATGACTTGAGGAAAGACATATGAGTCTTCTCATACCCAGTGTTGGTAGCTGGGATGCGTATAGCGGAATGAATGCTCGTCTGGATTGACCTGACCGATGCGGAGGAAGGCTGAGCACGAAGCGGAGCCTCCAGCGTATCTTGGAAATCTGGATCTGCCGCCTCTTGCATCCAGATGTTGATGTTCTCGATTGACTCAAAATCTCGAAAGGAAAGATCAGTCGATCGAAGGGCGAGCATGAGTGGAACGTCAGCTGACGCTGTCTGGCGAAGGAAGAGTACCATGACACTCAAGATATACTTGGCACATGAATCGTCTAATGGCGCTGGTTCCGATTGTACGGGAACAGAAACGTCGGACGGCGCCTGTCGGTATCGCTTTGTCGGACCGTTGGAAAATGGAGAATCGGGGGAAATCAATGAAGGGCGGTCACTAGCACGAGATGAAGACCGAAGATCACGATTCCAACGCGACGCCATGGTCATGGACAACACCTTGAGGACAAAGAGCTGAGATTGCAGAACCTCGATGGAAAAGTGTCCAGAATTTGGGTCCGTTTGCTGAATCACGCGTGTTAGTCGCTCCTCAATGCCCCATCAAAGGATCGCTCACCTTTGCCAATCTATCTAAAAGTTCACTTAAAGCCCACGCAATCATATCTAGCGAGTCATGGGATAGCTCGACAAGAGTCTCAATCGCTTGTTGTGTTGGATTATCGGCCTCGACGCGATCCAATGATAGGCCCGAGTTACATGGAAGCTAATGAGATAAGGCAATGAGGACGTGTCAAACGTCAAAGGTGAGTTTGTTTACCTTGTGCTTCAATCTGTTGACCAGGACCTGCACAATCTTTTGTTGAGGTGTCGCTGAGGCTCCCAATGAAAGAAGTGAATGCTGCTGGGACGAAGTGGCCACAAAGGCATGATGGGAGTCTGTGCTCTTGTGCACGCGAGCCGACCCGGCGTTGTTTGAGGGCCCTACATATGCAGACGGCCGGCGAATGGGCATGTCCTGGCAGAATGTTGTGTTGGTAACTGTAGTCGTTGACGATTATGACGCGTGAAACGCCACCGAGAGGATCCAGCTCGCAGGCCTAGAAGAGTGTTTTGTATAATTATCGTGAAAGACAAGAGCTCGGAGCAATCCAGGTGCGACCAGGCTGCTACCAGGAATGTGTCCGAGTCGCTGGGGACAACGGCAATTCACAGAACGAGGAAGGCCAACAGCCGCTGACTAAGCATCAATGCCAAGGAAACGGCGGCCAAATTTGGTCAACGATGAAACTCCTAATTCCCAACGTTCTCATCATGGCAGTAAACTGTAACGCTGTAAGAGCTCGTTCCTGTCATCAACATCCTTTCTATGGAGGAAAATCTGATTTTTTGATCACGACGCTGGTATTTTTGTTCTGTCCGGTTGGCTCGGGATTGATTCATCAAGCTTCAAGGAGGACCATCAGTAAAAAGGCAAAATAATTTCCAGGTTTCCGCTGGTTTCCA
>KN838575.1:75045-100808 GCA_000827195.1 Laccaria amethystina LaAM-08-1 | reverse complement strand
GTTTCTGCGGGTTTCTCAGGTGGAGAAACCTCTGGAAACTGAAATGCTTAAATGCTGATGACATCTATGATCTCGTTCATAAATTCAGAAAATGTCAATTTCTATCATACGTATTTATTTAACCCGCTTGCAACCAAAGCAATCACTGGCGTTGTTACAACTATCCCGCGTCCACGCACATTGTCGTTGGAACTGTGTTAAGTGCCATGTAGGTGATAATTGGTTCTAAAGGGAAGGAAATGCGAGCTGGATGGCTTTGACTCTCAAGTTAAGTATTCAAGCGAATGCAGCATCGTTTTCGCTGGGACTTGTGAATCCAGAAGAACCCGCTCGAAATACAGATCTGGAGATTATTGTGGATCGATGTGGTGCTATAGTGTAGTGGTTATCACTCGGGATTTTGATCATAGTTTCCCGAAACCCAGGTTCGAGCCCTGGTAGCACCTGAGTGTAGAGGTATAGCTTTTTTTTAACTGAAAACAATGAGTTAAAGCAGTGGTCCCATCAACAACACACTGCCTGCTGTTTGTCAAGGCTCGTTTTTTTCAACCTTCACGGCACTTTTGAGGGCTGTTGAAAGTTCGCGCATAATAAACAAAATGAAAGAGAGCGGCGCCGGCGGGGACTCGTGTGCGACGACAAGTAAAATGCCCTGTGGCGAGGAAGTATTATTTAAGATCCTGGCGGACATGCGGTTGGACGTCAATATACCTGACTATCATTGGTATACGACAGCCATATCAACGTGGTGCTGTAGTGTAGGATTTCGACAAGAGAGTATGAGAGTCGAGTCTTCTCTCCCAAGGGCCAAGACCCAGATTCGAACCCTGGGAGCACCCATATGCCTAAAGTTTCCTCCCTTTTTGCTTTTTGCAAGGCGCTATCACTAGCTGAATTCCATGGCAAAATTGTGTATAATACTCAACCAAGTTTCCGGAAGGGAAGCCAAAAGAAATTACAATCAAGAGAGAGCGGCGAGGGTTGCTCGGAGGATAAAATGCCCTGTTGACGAAAGGGCCGTTTTGACGATAAGCCTCTAAATTATTATTTCCAAATCCTAGATGGACGTGCGGATGGAGAACAATGGTGTGCGTCTGCCTACCAGCGGTTCCAGTGCGTTCCAAGGGGAAGACGTGCCTAGCTTCCCTCTTAGACCTGGACAGTACGCCAATTCTGTCCTGTGATCAGCTCACGCGTAGGTGCAGACGAAAAGAACGAGCACCAGTCGCGTGAAGGAGGATCACAAAATTACTGGACGCCTTGAAATATATTTATAGTCAGTATAACAATTTCCATGTTTTACGCTAATGCTTTTTCCGATAGACCGTTCGTATAGTGGTCCCCGGTTCCAGTTGAATAAAAACCGGGAACTTGATCACAACGCAGAGCCCTGTTGACATCTTTTCAGGTCGCTTGCCTATCTTGTCGCCTCACCTCGATCACGCCCGCTGCGAGGCTTGAAGGGAAACATGAACCCAGGGTAACGGTGTGGCGTATTCCTGTGTTGATATGCTTGTTCAACAAATCCGCTTGCGGAGCATGTAGAATGTGATATAAATCAGGAGATGGCCAACGCTCACTTAATAAACAATTTAAATGGATGGTATTTGGTGCTGTAGGCCGCCTCGCGGAGTTTTTAACAGTCCAGAACGCGCATGAGGAAGGCCGTCGATTTAAAGTAGCCAGTATCCTGCTGTCGAAGGCCGAACTTGAAACCTTCACGGAATAGAAGGGCTCCCTCGTTGAACCTGGTTGGAGCACCAAAAGTGCAGCCATTCGATAAGACGACTCATCCATTAAAGGGAGCCTGACGCGTGGAGTGATAGGCCCATTCTCGGTCTATAATGGTGGTGTTAATAGAACGACAGCAAGGGTATGTCTGACTTGAGGGGACAATGGCTGTTCACTACGCTGGATTGAATGATCTTAACCTGAGGTGAGATATCAAAGCTCGAAGTTTCCCCGTGGTTCATTGTTCGCCCGGAATGGAGGGAACCTCGGAGACAGAGTAGGAAAATCGGGTGTGGGTGAGCCTTTGTCTCCGGGCATGTTTGAGTATGCCTGGTTGAACCCGTTTCCTCCGTAATTAGATTCCCTTGCACATCGCTATGGCACATGAACCAAGAGCGGTGGCTTTGTCATCTGCAGCACAATGGCATCATACTTGACGGGGACGCGGAGTCAGAGGGCACAGGATTAGACCGAGGGTAGAGAACAATGCAGCATACTCGCGTGGCGAACAGCAGGAATCATAATACCTGAAGGGCTGAGCGGTGACTCTCGACAAGACAGAACAAGACACAAGGGTGTCCTATTTGATATTTGGACAAGAATGGCGGTTTGGTTGTCGTTCCCTGGTTGAAAAAACAGCGAGAAATAAATCGTCAACTTGCCTAGGCTCGTTCGTGTACTGAGCACCCACCGTGAGGATTTCATGGACGCGAACCTAATAGTAGGTTGAGGAAGGGCACAGCCACTGGACCCACAAAGCTACACAAACGCTTCGAAGACTCACGATCCTCCTAGGACTGACATTCATGATCTCCGTTGGTGAACAACCATCACCCCATTGTTCTCCCGATATATCGGCTCTGGCACTTGATATGCATTCACTTGGAGCTTTCAGACAATGAATTGCGAAAACGTATCAGCACAGGAACTTGCATGATGCATGGTCTTATTTCGGGCATCCGAAAGCTTTCGGTTCGTGTTTGAATCCGGTGACAATGACTCCAAGAGGTGGTGAGCGCAGCAGATACTGAATAGGGGCGCGGGAAATATTTAGTTTGTTATTCTCTACTCCGATGAAGAGGGGTTTCAAATAGCTGCGTACCTATAAACAACAACGGCAATCGGAGCCAACACATTTTCGCCCCCTATAGGTTGGATCACACTAGGTCCTTCTCCTTCGCCACGTCGTCCGCAATCCTCATCTCGTCCTCTCGCTATTTGCCATCCAATTTCTTTTCAGTTGCTTTCTAGTCGTCATTTGCAAATTAGTTGCTCGTCGCTATTCTTCCCATTCTAGCTTCGTCTCCGCTGTCTGTCTTCTCGCTTCACGTTTCGTCCTTCGCTCGGCTCTTTCGCTGCTTCTGATACTCGGAAAGGAAGCTTTCACTGGCGTTCTGTATCGCTTTCCACCATTATCGTGCTTTTGTACACAAAAGATCCCTAACTTTTTTTTTGATTCGACCACTATCCCACATTCCAACGACAGCAATGTCGCGCACAGATCAACAAGATTTCGAGTATCCCCCAGGGTTGGGTGCTTTCCAGGTTCGCGGGGGTGGTGAGCGTGATCAGGTGTTTCCTTACCAACACGCGTCGTCGCTGGCGACGTACGGTTCGCAGGATCGCCGTCAATCGAGTGGAATCCAGAGCTATTCGTCCTACGGGGGATTTACACCGCGTTCGCTGGAGCAGAAAGAGTATGGTTTTGAGGTTGGAGACTTCTCTTCTGGACCAAACAGACACAATCCCAGCGCGTCCAACACGCATTTGCCATTGCAATCCTTCTCTCCCTTTAACCACCATCTAACCCGCCCTTCCCCTCCCTCTCCTCCTCCCTCCCTCCTCTCTCAGGCCGCCTTGTATCAGACCAGCTCCCCTAACGACAGAGACGCCCAGTATTACCACCAGTCCCCTAATTCATTGCTCGCTAACAACACGAATTCCTCACGCTCAACGCTCTGGTGGGGAGAAATTGAGCCCTGGATGGACGAAGAGTACGCCAAACAAGTCTGCAGCCTCATGGGCTGGGATCCTGTCAATATTAAGGTTCCTCACCCTGCCCCTGATCCCGCTACCAGCCAGCAGGCCAACAACCCTGGCTACTGTTTCCTCACATTCCCTACCCCCGCCCATGCCGCCTCCGTCCTCGCCCAAGTTAATAGTGGCCCGAAGAGTAGTCCGGTAACTATGCCCAACTCGTCCAAGCCTTTTGTGCTTAATTGGGCTTCCTCTGTAACTTCGGCATCTTCTTCATCGCCCATGCCTGCCGCCTTTGTTTCCGGCAATGGGGTATATGCGGTGTCTGCGCAGCAGCAGTATCCTAAGGAGTACAGCATTTTCGTTGGAGATCTTGCTCCCGAGACATCCAACTCGGATTTGGTCGCCGTTTTTCGTAATCCTGTGCTCGGTCTCCGCAATGATAGGGAACCAAAGTTCATTCGACCGTTTCTTAGCTGCAAGAGCGCCAAGATTATGCTCGACCCAGTCACAGGCGTTTCTAGGGGCTATGGCTTTGTTCGGTCAGTTGTTGTTTTCCGCATATAGTGAGGCCCTCTGAATTTCAAATACAGGTTTACCGACGAGGCTGACCAGCAACGTGCTTTGATCGAAATGCACGGACTTTATTGCCTCTCTCGACCAAGTATGTTGTTATCAGCTCGATGCGCATATATTTATTGATTTCGTTAGTGCGCATCTCTCCAGCCACTGCGAAGTTTAAGCCACCTGCAACTCTACCTCCCATGGACCTTCCTCAAGTGCAATTTTCGCCTCCCAGTGTTGGGGCCGTCGAACCTCAGAACCAACCTATCACACTTGCTCTCCCACTCCCGAATTCTACTCAGGCTAAGAGCGTTTCAGCGCCCGTCGCATCTGGATCCTCTAATGGTTCCCTCATTGGTAGCGGGGTGGCTGGGTCCACATCAGGCTCGTCGATAGGTGGGTCTTCGTCCAGCAACTCCTTAAGCACTGGTACCGGTTCCAGCCTCAGCATATCCACGTCTGGCTATGGATCGGCAAAATCTGCAACCTCAGACGAAATGATGAGCCTTCCCAACAACGTTCTCTCTCAAATTTCGCAACAGTATGCCAATGGCGATGCCAGTGCCATCAAAACAAGCAACGCCGGAACTTCGTATGCGCATGAACAACAATTGCGACAGGTTTTGAATTTGGCACAAGCCGAGGATGGACCGCCAAGGTTTACGATCTCTGAGGAGTCATGGAAACATCACGCTCAGGCTAGAGCCATTCTGGGCAATTTGATTGGTCCGAATGGAGAGCAACTTACTTCCACGGATCCGTACAACACCACTGTCTTTGTGGGCGGTTTGTCACCGCTGATTTCTGAGGATACCTTGAGGACCTTCTTTACGCCGTTTGGGGACATTCACTATGTAAGCTTCCACCATCATACTAGGACCTCGACTCCCAACTAAACTCCAAACAGGTTAAAGTTCCGGTTGGCAAACACTGTGGCTTCGTTCAGTTTGTTCGCAAAGCTGACGCGGAGAAAGCGATCGAGAAGATGCAAGGCTTTCCAATCGGCGGCAGTAGAATTCGGTTAAGCTGGGGTCGCAGCCAATGTACGTATTCACCTTCATCAGTAGGCCAATCTAACACTCATATTGTATGCAGATAAGGCTGCGCAAGCTGCCGCACAGGCCGCTCAAGCTGCTGCCCTTCAGGCACAGTATGCGGTCCCAGCTCTCCCCAACGCCATGACGCAGGAGCAGGCCATTCAACTCTTACAGAAGTTTACGATGCAGCAGGGGTACCTCGGCAACTCTAATAGTTCCCCATCAGACGGAAGTGACGCATCTGCAGGATACATTAACGCTCTCCACAACGAAATTCTTGCGGAGCAGAAGGGGCGAGGGTCGCTGGGGATACCATCAGACGACCTCCCGCCAGGGCTCGACTCTTTCTCTCCAGGATACATGCCACGTCCTGAAGTTCACCGGGCACTATCTACCTTCTCCCCATTTTCTCCAGATCCGAATTTGTATGCAGAGAGCAAGAGACGGGACTCGACTTCACACCTGGAGACACTGCCTCATCCGTCTAAGGCGTACGCACCTGGATTCTTCCCACTACAGACACAGGACGTAAAGATCGGAAACGGGGGTTCGGGAACTGGGCTAGAGAGAATTTCTCCAATATCTACCAGGCCATCGAGTGCTTCTCGATACGGATCATTCGCCGAGAAAACAGATCCTCCGGCACCGCCTAATCGTGCCCCTGGACGTGCTGAGGCCCCCATTTCGCGGCCACCATCAGGACAGACGTCGTTTCAAGGTCAGGGTGATCATGGACAACTGGATTTCGATCCTCTTCGTGACCTCAATAGGACCCTTGCGAGCCTTGACTTTGATCGTCCCTGGAAATCTTCTGAGCACATGGGGAACATCCCTAGCAACGGTCAGTTCCACTTGGCAAGAAGGACGCCATCACCTTGAAGACCCAAGTGCATAACGAACCCTACGTCCCCTCATGCCAAACACTATTTTTCACTTTGTATGTTTTCTCAGGATATTACACCACTATCACGCTAAACCTTACGTGTCATTGGATGGAGTCGGCTTTGGTCTTATGCGCGACCTCCATTTCGCTATTCGTTTCACCATTTGCGAGACCTTTGACCAGTTATTTATCATACCCGCCTTGTATTAATAGGCTTTCTTTTCGTCGTTCTCACATCATGTTTCCACAACAACATCCGTTCTTTTCGACATGGTTCCGTCTCGATTCCAGTCTATGATTTCCTTACTCTAGTCCTGTCGTCCACTCTAGCTTCTTGTTTTGTCATAGTACATGTCCAGTTTCTCCTTGTTCTGATGCTGGTGTCTAACCATTCACCAACAATGCAATGCCTGCGAAATTGAATGCGTACAGCACTTCCTGACTGCCATTTGGCTCTGGTGATGTACGAATGACGTGCATTTCATGAGCCCATATACGCGTCGATTTATTTAAATCGAATGAAGTTATGTTACAAAAAATGACCCATATACGTAGTACTATGAAGGGCACTGAACGGGACAGTCGCGCGACTCGCCAAAGGCGGTAACCACTGCCTGAGAAAACCAGCGTGTTTGCCATCCTCAATTGATCCAAACACTGCTTGACGGGAAATTTTGGGCAGTGGATTTCAATGAAATGTCTCCTGTATCCTCTATCAATGGCTTCAGCCTGATCCCCGTCTTGTATACGCCGTCGACGACCCACTATATCTACGCGCGCCCTCATTCGTCGTCCAAAACAGAATCCAGCAACGCCCTACCATCAGGTAGGACATTGTTTTTGGTCAACACACCCCCAGACGCTACAGAAAGGGAACTCATCCTTTTATTCAAACACTGCGGGACTGTGGAGAGGGTCGTCTTTGACTTCGAGGCAAAAGAACACCACGATGAGGCTGACAGTGAGGATGATGAAGATGAGGAGTTGGAAGAACCAGTCCAGGTCGACGAACAGCCTCGTAAACGACGGAAAACCTCCAAATCCGACGTACCCACCGTAACACCCCTCCCATCGACGTCTCTTCGTACCCTGAGGAGAACTGGCCGATCGGCTCATATTGTTTTCCTTGATACCTCCTCCCTCGATCGTGCCATGTCGAGGGTGAGCAAGCCTCGGCCGTGGCCCGAATCTGAGGAACCGCGCGGGGCAGCTCATTATAGAGCACTTTACGCTTCGTTACGCCCTCCGCTTGATGTTGTGCGGGATCACGCAGACACGTCCATCGAGCTATACGAGTACCAGTTGGCAAAGGAGAAACAAAAGTCGAAGTATCGCAAGGGCGAGGCAATAATCGACGAGGACGGGTTCACACTCGTTACACGGGGTGGTGCATATGGGAAGACGTTGGGTGGTGGTGTCGGGGTGGCTAGTAAGCGATTCCAAAGGGCTGGAGAGAGTGGAAGGTATCGTACTAAGAAAAAGGAGAAGAAAGAGAAGGAGGGATTCTATGCTTTCCAGAAGGCAGAAAAGCAGCGATCCGGTTTGTTTTTCTCTGGTTCTTGCTTTGAAAGCGCACTGACTTGTTTTACGTCGCCATAGAGCTGATGAATTTAAAAAAGAAATGGGAGGAGGACAAGGCCAAAGTGGAAAAGTTGAAGGCGTCAAGACGGTTCAAGCCCTATTGATTTTGTTTCGTGGATTTTCAGTATTCTATTATGGTGTACTCAGCCAACCATCCAATATGATAATCACGGCAACGCCACTATGGAATTGGCATGACTATGTGACCCTGTGCCCTCGCATAAAGGTCAGATTAAGGATTTCTGTTCCAGTCTATCAAACCGAATAACCCCACCCAAAATAAATTTCCATCAAACTAGGAAGGCAGGTGTTTAATAATAAGTTGTGTATTTAATCGACAAATGGAATAGTTTCGTCCTTAGCACCTCCCTGGAGGCTTCATCGTTTCCTTGAGAGAAAAAATACGCCCAAGATTATTGTGAAAGCGTTGCAAGAACGTCAAATCGGGGTGTAATTTTGCAGGAGAACGGCTTGAGGTGCCTTAGCCGTGCGATAAGAAATGAATGGAATTTTTATCGAAAGAGGAAACCTACGTCGTCGGCCCTGTCGTCCATGCAACGGTCGGCTCCACCTCTTCACCATTTTCGTCCACTGCTTTGGAAATATCGAACGTCGCCAAAATATTTGCGATGTTGAGAAAAATTGACATCTCAGCGAGATGAGCACCTGATTAATAACGAAGAGGGACCAGGCGTCAGGTTTTCGTAAGAATCGTAACCATGCGGCGCCCACCAGGGCAGACCCTGCGCCCGAATCCGAACACAAATTTGAAGGGATCTGGTTGAGGATTTTCTCCAATATACCGGCTGGGGTCGAAAGTCATGGGATTCGGATACAGGCTCTCGTCGTGGCCAATAGCCCTTCATTTTTATTTGAGCTTACGTCGGTTTCATTAGTGAAGGAAGACTAACCAAATATTCCCATAAATCGTTGTTCCTTTCGGGATCAAGTAACCTTCATAAACGTCGTCTTCCATTACCCTATGAGGGAGGCCTGGGATGCAAGATAATTATCAACGGTCGTCGTCGGACAATACAGTTGAACTAGCGCCTCTTACTCAGGGCAAGACTTGGACCCCATCGCATTATTTCCTTGACCAAGGCGATAATATATGGAAGGGAATCGTAGTTGTCCAGCGTTGGCAGACGACCAGCGGTGACTTGTTCAATTTCGGCCTGTGCGTGTTTTTGGACTTCAGGATATAGTGCCATGAGAAGAAAAAATGTTGTCATAATTGAAACGGTCTAGTTAAGAATATTTATGAGAAGGAAAAAAAAACAGAATAATGCCAACTGACCGTATCGGCGCCTCCAGCATAAAGGGCTGCGCTAGACCATTTGATGATGTCCTGTTCTTCCTCAGAAGGCGTTTCACCACTTTCTGGATGGAGGTACTCTGAGGTATATGACTCCACATAATCGCCTGTTGCCTATTTTTTTTTTTCAAGGCTCGATGAGCATCGATAATTTGCGGTACTGACGATATTAGCTCTAGCCCAGTCGAGAGGGACCTGTTCAATCCGACTCAGTTGTTTTTGGGCATGCTTCGCGACGCGCTTGAAGCCGGCGCCAGGGAACCACTCGGGAACGAACCTAACTAAACTCCAACGTTAGAATCTAGTGACCGGACAGAATTGGGGGGCAGCTGACGGGCTGGGAAGGACTCAATCAAGTATTTTCCGGGGATGATGATGGATCCGGTTAATTTAAACCCTTCATCGATAATTTTGACGAACAAGTCATCGTTTCCATCTACATGATAGCCATACGCTATCATTAATATGACTGCTGCAGCATTCCTGAACCAAAAATATTTTCAACATTCAATAATTACAAGAAACGTCGCAAATCACCTTCTTACATGCCCAATAAAATCCTCGGGGTTGGTTGCCAACGCCTTTAATAAAACATTCTTCTCCTCAATTTGAATTGGCCGATAGTTGCGTGAAGTCCGAGCGTTTAGTCCTGCGTTTAAAAGTTTTCGGAATAACTTGAAGCGAGGATCCAGAAACCGTGTATGGAAGACAGTTTTATTACGCCCCGCAAGCTCTCCGGCCATCCATGATATTGGTCTATCGGAATATATGTGCGAACGAGCGTCCAGAAGGTCGGATGCGGCCTTCAGCGAGTTCAGGACGACAACCTGCCTCTGCAACGTTTGAAAGAAGACAATCGGTCCTTCAAGAAGCCCTTCAGCAAGCAATCACAACGACACGATATCACGCTCCCTTACCAAAGGCTTTGGCCCAATCCGCGTAGGTCAGCCAAGGCTCTGTGCTCGGAAGCTGATGAAGGTTTCCAAAGAGAAGTCGTGGCTTTGGTCCAGGCGGGAGTCTGAGTCGTAATCTCGAGAGGTACCAGTACGTAACTGCGGCTAGTATCGCAGCACCCAAGAGTGCGAATTCGTTACTGAACATGGCGAGACTGAGCAGTGACTGGCAGCAATCCACTTCTTGACATCGTTACTTACATACGGTTCCCAAAGCTAATCAGCGTTGTTTCTCCGAGAAAAGAACGAAGAAGATGTGGAGAGATGTCCCTGAACGTTGAGGAATATCATCATAAGTGGCGGAAATAAGTAGCCCGGGGCCACCTGATCGATGGGCTACCTGTCTGATTCTGCTCGAAGAAGCGGCCATAGCCTTGTGATCTAGGTCACTCGTAGCTTTTAGGAATCGGTGGCAAATCGGCAGCACGGAAAGACAGAACGCTGGTCGGAGTATTGCGTGAACACTTTGCACGCAGGACCTTCGACCAAATAGTGAAGTGTTCTATAGGTCTTGACGTTAGAAGAGACGTGAGGGTATTGAAGTTGGGAAAATCACCCTTGCTCACCTATATGTAGATCTTGGCGAATCAAGAAACTTGAAGAATCAGGAAATTATCTTTGGGTGTGCAAGTGCGAGACTCGAGAGATTCGTCAACTCTTCCTTACTTCAGCTTGCGAGATCCCTCACCATATCCAAAGAGGTTGCCTGAGGGAAGAGTCAAGGTCTCTTTCGGGGCACACTGAACGACATTAGTGCGCTGAAAGTAATGTGTATTGTTGGAAGACGCGGAGCCAGATAGGTGAGGGAGGGGAACGGTAAGTACTGCGACTATTTGAGGATCATCCAACTCTCTAAAATTGCATCGTTAGATGTGTAGTCCTCCATAACTTCTCGCGACCTAAGTCGGATGTTACCGATTTAGCAAAGGCTTTGCCGCATTCAGATAAAACAGCAGGATCCAAGGTGCCCCAACAGGCACTAGCGTTCTCGTAACAAAATATGTTGCGGCGTCTTTGGACATCTGGACATCCTGAAACTACAGCTTGGATAAACACTTCTTAAAAAAGGGAAAATATCCCCTACCTTTGGCAACAACGTTTTATGTTGTCCTCACTTATAAGTTCTCCTGGATTAAATTTTGAGTCAGCCGCACTGAGTAAGAGGCGACTCACAGTTCGAAAAGGCCAAGGGAAAGGGGAAGAAAACAAACATATACCGCGGCTCTACGCACCCTTGTCACCAAGCGGTCCTCATCAAGCTGAAACGGGCTGTAAACGAGTTCGTGATTGAAAGAACCTGGTAGTAACATCATGGTACGGAGGTACAACCAAAGGGGCTTCGGCGATGCGTCTCTGACCATGCACACAGTGCACAGTTTACCTGGGAGTAGGATGTAAATTATAATTCATACAGCGGGATCCATGTGCTTGTGTTACAGTAGATACACTCCCTAAGACGACTGTAACTCGCGAAAGTCAGATACAAATAATAATCGTGTGGTGGTGGTCAAAAAATACAGATATTGATATTTAGACGTCGTAGCCCGGTGGGTTTTCCACTGGTATACCGTCTACCATCGAGACGGAACTTGATTCCGCCGGCAGGGTATATGTTGCTGCGATAACGGCAATGAATCAGCCCTGAGACGCCTAAAACCCAATGATTGGAGTGACGTACGCAATCCATCAAGTTCAGAGTCCTCTGCTGCCTGTCTTTTCATATAAATAACTCTCTCTCTCGTTTTCTCCAACAAGCTAACGAAGTCGAACATGGCTCTGTCTTTGAAACGCAATTCCGCCCTTGTTCCATCCGTAAGACCGCCCTCGGGCGATGGCCTGATTTCGAATGCTAGGTAGTTTGCCCCAAAGGTCGGTTGCTCGAATCGCGTAGTGAGAATGGAGTGTAATGGAACTGAGAGCGATTCAAAAGATACGCCACTTTCTGTGGTGAAGATTAGCTGTTGGATGTGTGCAGCGAGAATAAGGTCAACGTAACCCCAGGGGTATGACACAACTACGTACGCGCTGATCGGTAAGCCAGATCTTCCCCAAAGCCTTCAACTTCTTCGCGCCACCCGACCCGCCAGCGGTTGATGAACTCGTCGTTGGAGGCACATCAGGTATGGCAAGTGAGAGATCTGCGACCGTTTCGATGGAGGTGATTGTCTGTTCGTTTGGTAGCGGAATCGGCGAGCGGTCATGCTTCAACATGGTCCAGTTAAGAGCCATGGCGCTCGTGAATAGATAGAGAGCTCGCTCAGATATGTGTTGGGAAGAAGAGAGAGAGTCGAACAGCCTTCGGCCCTTCCCCAAACGGGTCCCAATCCGATCGCTGCGGACATCAGATTCATACACACACCATGACTACAAGTTGTAACCTCCCCTAGCTTTTCTTCCTGACCTTGTTGTTTAATACCCAGACTTCAGAGGCGCAATGTGTAAGTGTTCGACTCGAACGGGGATGCTATCGCTTATTTTCTTTCCGTCAGTCATTTTTAAAAGTACGCGTCGTTGACCTTGCAACATGGCACCGTCCAATTGGCAATTGGGATGGATTTTATAATACATCACTTACAGCTCACTCGCTGTGGCGGCGGAAACTTGGATGGTCTTCCAGGATGATATAGGATCGTGCAACCTTGAAATTGCATCTTGTTTTCCAAAAGTACGTAGCACAGTTAGAGTCAACTCTTTGAAGAGGCCGACAACTCAATCCAACAACTAGCTGGTGGTCTCCGTTTTGGAGTTTTGGACTCATATCACGTATACTACCCTGGGTTCCAATACTGCTCCCGTTAGCGCACGTTCAAACTTTCTTCGCGGCTCAAAAGTGATTTCTCTCTTTTTTTCTTTACGGGATCCTCATGAAAATGCGCCATCATGGAATTGCAGATTCCCTATAGCCGCCACTACCGAAGTGAGTCACTGGTATCTGGCATATTTTTTAAAATACCTACACGTTGTGGTGGGTATGCCAAGGCTACCCGGTCGAGATCGCAGACTCTCTAGGCTGCAGCATGATGATGAACTCGGTTCAGAGTGTTATTACACTTCGAGCTATGGGACATCGCTGAGTTTGGGGTAAACCCGAAGCTTAAAGTAGGTGCCTTCTATTCAGGATACATTATGTTTGAATTCACTCTTTGCACAGAACGATTTCCGTATTACCCCATTGGCGAACGCAGATATCAACGGCAAGAGTCTCCTTTTGGACCAAGATTCAACACTTCGTCCTCTCGATGGACTATTGGCTGATAACTTTATGGAAGGTTTCCACAAGCAATGTGAAAAGCACAAGTGAACCGCCGTGGACCTACCAAAATTATGACGACGCTTTAATGAGGGTTGTAATTTGTCCAATCCAAAGCTTTGGGAGACCAGGGGAGGGAAGGGGTACTAAATTAAAACGCCTGTTTGACCATCATATGATTCACTGCATTTTTTGACCTTGAAGGTGAAATTTTGGAAATCATCATGATGGAGGTCAACCAATTGCAGGAGTCGGGCAGTAGATATATACATATACTTGTAAAATGAGAAAACGGATATGGCTACCTAGCGCAATGGTAGCGCGTTTGGCTTCGATGGCCTTCCGGTACCAAAAGGTTGCAGGTTCGAGTCCTGCGGTGGTCATTTTTGGCCAGGATCAGTCGGCAATATATGCAGCCTCAGGTGCTGGAAAATAAAATCATTCAAATCTACTTCAAATTTCAAAACTTTTTTTTGTACAAAGCTAAATAGCTTCAACATTCGATTTCACCTTCCACTGAAGTTCAAAACCGAAGCTTGCTGTAGGTGAGTAAAGGCCTTGGTAAAGGCGTATCCTCCACACTGTGAGCTACAAGTTACGTAACGAAATGGTAGGCGTCTCTTTGACCGGCCTCGTTGTAAACTCTTTCAAGAGGACAGTCGTTCTTGACGAAAAAGGATTTACGCACTCAAAACGCGCACATTTTTTTCCAGCATGTCCACAAGGGCTGACTTGTCTCCGTCTGGTATCACCATCCGTCCCAGTCAAAGACCAACCATCAACCACCTCCCTGTCGAACTTCTATCACATATCTTCTGCTTCGCCGTGCTAAGATATGACGATAGTCATATGGGGTTCCTCCAGCTCGATTTCGCTCGTTGCGCACTTTGCGGCGTAAACTCCCTATGGAGATCCATTGTTGTTTCTATTCCAAAACTATGGACGACTATCGTCAATTTCGCCAACGTTCCTTACCATTGGAGTACAGTTGAAAATTGGATATCTTTATCGCACAATCTCCCACTTGACCTTGTCCTCACTCGATCTCGACATGCCCCACCCGACGAGCTTGAGGGCGCGTACGTGCAAACGATGCTTGGGCTCGCCGTTCCTCACTTTCCGCGACTCCGGCGTCTCCACGTTGATGTTCATTTCAGCTCCTCCCTACCGTCAATCGAAAATCACTTTGTATGGTGCATGCCTTCTCTCGTCTCGTTGACCTTGCAATGTGATCTGGATGATGGGCCTTACAAGGAACACCGCGCGTTCGACGGCCTCTCCAGCAGCTTTTCTCTGTCGCGCCAACGCTCTCCTTCGAAACAGTTCTCTTGCCCTCTATTGGAGACCATGATTGTGGATGGGGAGAACTTTCGCTACATTTGCCAACAGAGACCTGAATGGACCAGTAACCTTGACAATCTTAGCGAGTTAACTGTCTCCCACTTTGTTGAAAATGAAGATATCGCGGTGCATCTTTTGGAAATTAGCGACGTCGTTGATTTCCTCGAAGACCTTCCCAACCTTTATTCCCTCACATTTGAAGACGCTGATTTCGACTTCTTTCCTTCCCAGCCCTTAAATCAGCTTTCAATCAGCAACGTCGGGTCCCTAGAGATAAAGGATCTTGATGGCACACTACTCACCGACCTGCTCTATCATGACTGGGATAATCTCGACATGGTCACGATAACGAACTGTGTTCTAGAGGAAGAACATATTTTCTCTTTGTTCTGTCAGGATCTCTATTTGGACGCGATTGATGTGGATGGGCATCTACCCTCCCTTTTACAATCGTGGGATGGAATCACAGTCCACTTTATAAATTGCCCAGGATATGATGATGATGTCCTTGAAACTTTGGGCTCAGTCAACCGCAATGATCAATCAAGTTTCAATGCCAGTTGTCTTATAGAGATTATTTCGATAGGGTGTTCCAATTTCTCCATTGAGGCTTTGAAACGCCTGGTCGAGCGTCGCAACCGTACAGTCGATTACGCGGACCCAGAATGGTGGAAGAAAGTCGAAGCCCCCGAACTTGACACCGTTATGGTTGAAGGTTATGGCTCGGAATTGTCAACTGGTGATAGACAGTGGTTTGAGAGTCACTTACGTGAATTCTTTTGGAATGGAGTAGGGTGCTGTCGTGGTACGCTATTTTTCTGGAATTTTGATCAACACCACACATTGACCAGTCAAGTAGATCCGTTTTAACCTTTGGTTTCTCGCAATAGTCGATTTTGAATCCGTAATCGAATGTGAGTACCGAGTTCGTTTAGAAATACCCAGCTTGGTTGGTTCAGCTCGAATACAAAGTTACGGACGCCCGCTAGATGTTGCTAGATGTTATCCCAGGATCGTTGTAGCACCTTGTAGCACCTCTTGAAAGCAGAAATATCCAAGAATGGTGAATTTGGAGAAAAATTGTGTGTCCCTGTTTGCCTCAATGCTTTCAACTTGCAACCATAACAGTCTTTGCTTCACGTCGAGTGCACACGCTGAAGAAGTAGGCTACTGCAGGCCTAACCAACAAAAACGGGCGGCAGCAATCACTATTCAGGGTGTTGTGCCTACGAGAAATTCAAAGCGAACCAAGGTAACTGAAGTTCGTGCTGATGACCAAACAGATAATTCTTCTTCATTTCCTGCACCATTAGTGCTACCAAATGACGATCTGGCATTAGACCCACGCTATCCTCCTCAAAGTGTGCGCGCATGGATACGTTTGAAGGACCGTAACGAAGTAACGCTGGCCAAAAAGGTTGTATACGTTGCTTCCCCGCCAACGATACATTCGGCTCTGGACACGATGCGTGCCTGGAGTCAGCCTTCACTGCGAGCTGGAAAGAAAGAAGTAGTATCACTCCCACATGCGGACGATATTATGGAATATCTAGGCGCGTTTTACCACGGGATGCCAGTGAAACCACTGCGATCCAAACTGTCGTTCGTAGTGTGGGAGACTCCTGCATCAGGAACTTCAAGGTTGCGGAAATCGTCGCCTCAATATGTTGGCTTGAATACTTCCATGGAGTGTGTCCGTATCCGTACCCGCCCATCCACAGATAAAGTGTTCAGCCACCAGCTCAACCTGGATGATCTACTCGACGCCGCTATCAGCATCCTCCCGGAGGACGCTTATGCTCTCCTTTTGCTCGTGAATCACGATCTCTTTGAAGACGATGACGACCTCTTCGTTTGTGGGCGTGCATATGGTGGGAGCCGGGTAGCAGTCATCTCCACAGCCAGATACAATCCCTCCTTGGATTCTGTGCAAAATGTGGACCGACATCATGGTTGGCCAGCATCCCATTGCGAGTTTTACCTCCGTGAAGCCTGCGTATCAGCGTCAGCGACTCCCATACCGAGGAAGAGGCAGAAAAAGTCTCACAATGTAGACTTGGGTAAGAACAGCTCCTCGACTTCCATTGGAAATGCAACAGTTGAGCCACCAAACGGTCTTTCTGGGTCTCCAACCACCGCCATACACTCCGCGATATTGTCGCATACCAACCTTCCTTCGTTGGATCACTCCCCGTCCACTGCGAGTCTTGCAGGCCTTTGGCTCGGTCGGGTATGTCGTACCACAAGCCACGAGCTTGGCCACTGCTTTGGGATTGACCATTGCGTATACTACGCATGCGTTATGCAGGGAAGTGCATCGCTAGCAGAAGATGCGAGGCAGCCTCCATACGTTTGCCTGGTGGACCAAGAGAAGCTTCTGAGGGCTACGGGGTCGAGCACAGAGCAGCGCTATAAGTCACTTCTTCACTTTTGCGAGAAACATGAGGACACCATCCATCTATTCGCCGCGTTTGCTGCGTGGATTCGCGTGAGGCTAGAAAATTTAAACATTCCTGCATAGTAGTAGGTTACCCTTCGAGAATTTTTATACCAGACTTCGTTTTGCCATCACCATCTCATACCCTACATTCTGTGTACACTTGTATCATGGGGCTAGTTGCGCCCGCAGCGTAACATCAAGTTTTTGAACTTTACAAACAACAGGAAGCTGATCCCTCCATCACTGCAAAAGGACCAGAAACAACCTGGCCAGCCCAAACATTCTTACCTCAATTTTTGCATTCGTCGTCCACTTAGATGATCATCACAGACCTTCCTCAAGAAATCCTCGACGAGATCGTCGAAAATTTCGTTCGACACACTGGGCGTATTGCAAACCTATCGCTGACTTGCAGAGCCTTCCTCCCACGTTGTCAACGACACCTCTTCTCTACCATCCAGCTCTTAGCAAATGGACCTGCCCGACGAGATCGGGTGATGGAGTTTGCGTCTATAATTAAACGCCCTTCATGTCCCATCGGAACCTACGTGCGCCAGCTGCGCATGTATTTTGGAGGCTTCAAGCAGACAGAGACGAACATGAATATTGTTTTTCCTTCGATACTCCCTCTGCTTTCGAATGTCCAGATGCTGACAGTTGGTCTTACCGATGGCATCATGACGGCAGACGCGATGCACAGACTTCAAGTCCAGCGAACCTGCAATACCACGCTTTCGAACGAAGCATTTACCCATTTTCTTGGATTGCCCTCCCTGACCACCCTCGTTATCTCAAAATTTGGATTTCCTGGACTGTTGAGCAAGTGTATTCACGTTAAAACCCTGAAAGTCCAAAGTATGGAGTTTGAGTTGGGTACTTCCACTCCTAATCACTGTCCACGGATTTCTTCCCTTTCCTGTGGGGCTTCGCTGCCGACGGTTCGATATTTGATGCCTGGTTTTCGCTCGAAAAGTCAAGGGAATGAGAAGGATATTGTCAATCTTTCAGTCCTTCGCCAACTCACCCTGATTCCAGAATTCAATTACCCAGAAGATATGACTCAGAATTTGATCAACTACGTTGCCGACACGCTAGAAGACCTGGATTGCGGTGCCCTCGTTTTTCGTTTGTCCTCCTTTCCCCTTGTTGAACATTTCTGCTCACACCTAATTTTGATTAGAATCTCTAAAGCTCGAGCCAATGCCTCACCTCCGTACCTTGAAACGATGGATCCACCTGCTACCCAGGAATGATCCCTCTGAACAAATTTTGGACCAGCTCTGTGACATCCTCACGCATTGTACCACGACCTCCAAGGAAATCCTGCATATCACGATTAATCTAGCAGTGGTTCGTTTGAGCTTCGAGGAGCTCATTCGCCTCGATTGGTCCTACGTTGATGATATATTTGAAAACCCGCCGCCAACGTTGAGGGAATTCACACGGGGCATAAGGTACAAGGGGAAGACGTTCGAAGGCAAGCCGGTGCTTCTCGGGGATTTACAAACCGCCTTGAGGTCGGTGATGGGACAACGTATGCCCCACCTTACAACGATGGCTTCTTCGAAACCTCATGCCTTCAAGTTCTCCTTCATTGCGCTCAAGTAGCATGCCTATCACGGTTCGCCTCGTTGGCCCCCTGCCTTCCACTGCCTTACTTGAATCTTTGGAATCCGACGGAGTGGGCAAGATACAGATGCTATTTGAGGGCAGACCTGCAAGCCCAACTTTTTCGACTTAACGCGCGGCTCCCTTTGCCCATCATTTCTTGAGTTCTAGACTCTATCATCTCCGTGAGAGGCCTTCCGAGATGTTCCACTTCACAAGCCTTTGACTTTTCTCTGGCTGAATTTCTTCCATGCTCTCGTCAACTTCCCGATGTCGTGATCCTCATGCCTGACGAATTGAATAGGAAAACCTTCATTGTGACAATGTGTCAGTTACGAAATATCCTGAGGAGCGAAGGTTGAAAAAGTGATCGACGTCTGCCTTAGGGAGAGTGGCCTCAGTACCAATGATGGAAGCGGTGAATGGTGAATGCGGCAAATGACGCCATGGCGAACGACGAACATGGCAAATGATGAATGCAGCAAACGACCAACACGGTGAACGATGATTCCCGCAAATGATGAATGCGGCGGAGCAGCACCTCGATGTCCGCTACCACACCCCCCTCGACATCCTCGAGGGTGAGGGCCAATAGTGGTGAGTACTCCATTACCCCCTATCCACACACTTGCTAACCACTTACCTCAGGGATTCCGTTGGGATGACCGTCGCCACCTGCCATGTCAGCGCTAAGCACCCACTTTGATCGTTTCTGCCTAGGTATGTCACCCAGATTTGACAGTGCCAGATCCCCACTGACAACAATGACAAGGACAATGGCTGAAGAATCAAGCACAAAACCAAGTTGACTGAGTCTCAAGATGGACGACAGTATAATTGTTTTAGATCTTCGCTTCTATTCCATTTTCATTCTTTGTCTTCTGTATCTGCAGATTTCCTGTTTATCCTGGTGCTATGCCACTGGTGGTAGCTTTTTGCATTTGAGGAGGGCTAGTCTGGCTAATGTCCCCCTTGTAGCACCTTGTATCACTGTTAATTTGTAGTTAGCGAATATATATTCCATATTTCATAAATGACAGCTCAATGAAATTATACTAATCTGCACGGATCACAATCAAATTTAAAGTACAGCAGTTTCCATGATATGGAATAGTCTGACCATTGCCAGTGCGGTCAATGATCCGTTCAGATTTCACCGACAAATGATTTTTGCAGACCTCCTTCGCTGCGTTTCTCTATATCAATACTGCATTTCTTTACCTGCTCTTCAAACCACTCTTCGGTCTCTTCGCGCTTTAGATAACCTAATTTCTTCAACTGGCTCAGAATGGTCAATATCCAGGTCCTGCAAGTGAAACGGTTGTCTCTAACAGTCTTGAATCCAATATCCTCCGGGAATGCCTTCGCAGCCAATTCCGCGAAAGCTTCCCCACCAGGGGAGATAAATCCGCAAACTTTGAGATAGGCAAATGTAGCCACAGAGTTGGTCGAGTATGTGGACACAGGGTTTACGACGCAGGTCTGATAACTTTTAGGAAATTCGCCCACACGGATCTGTGCCCAATGGTGTTTCGTTGCGGTTCCAGCCGCATCAGTGAGGAAAAAGGACCAGTGAAAAATTCCCGGTCGGCCCATGAGTTGGCTGGTAGCAATATAAAGACTGTTAGCCTCAAGGCTGATCTCGTGGTTGGTGTTGGAACCAGACATCGTGCTTTCATAAACATACAGAAGTCAGAAACGTGTAAACTGGATGAAGGGCGATCCGATGCACCTGCGGTTAGGAGTTTTGAGAAAGGAGTAGATAAATTTTCCTGTGGTTTCAAGCCATGGTTTAAATACGTCTTGAGGTAAAAAGGCCGTCGGATAAGGCAAAAGAGATATCTGTAGTTACTCTCAAGCCGCAAGCGATTCTCACAGAGAGCGTATCATACGGTATGAAGCAACAAGCATTGAGAAGAATCAAGAACCAGGAGGACACCTAAGCAAGAACAAAGGGAGCAACAAGCACAACAAGAACGTTGACACTGAGGAGGACGATGGGAACTGCCAGAACAAGGGGAACAACGAGAACAACTTCAAAGCAACTTCAAAGAGCCTGCTCAACAAAGAGAACAAGAACGAGAATGTCATTTCCTCCACTCCCAGTCCAGTCACGCCATATTGCGTATAGGGTTCCATTGAAAATAGAGCAAACACACAGTACGCGGGGTCCAGGAAGAGTGAATAGGTGTTGAGCGTGTTGCAGAAACTTGGCCTGGCCAGACCAAACATAACCACAACAAATACTTCCTTGTCCTTTCTGTCATCTGAGTCTCTGTCTTGGGCCATGGACATCTTGTCACCTCTGAGAAAGCTCCGCGATGCTTGGACTGGCCCATTTTATCGGATAAGATAACGCCCAGCGTCAGAACCTGTCCCTCTGTAAATCATATGTGCAAATAACGACTGAGCCGTTCCAAAGCCGTTCAGATTTCACCGACAAATGACTTTTGCAGACCTCCTTCGACTGCGCTGTGTTCCTCAATACCAACTTTCCTTGTCCTTTCTCTGTCTAATCCCATGGACATCTTGTCATCTCTGAGAAAGCTTAGACTCTTTGTCTACTTCACACTCACTTACCCCACCAACTCTCATCGCATTCGCGCTTTCCGGTTTGGTATCCCCCTGGTCATGAAGAGTGAAAACCGCTTGTTCTCGACAGAGACTGATGCCCTGCGCTTTCTCAATGCCAGCGGCCTTGACCTCCCAATCCCAAGTCTCCTCGATTCCATCGCAATCGATGGAAAAACCTACACCATCATGTCACCTATACCAGGCAGTTTACTCCACGAGATTGACCAGATATCGGAACCCGACCTACGCGCGATTGTGAACGACGTGCGCACCGTCTTGGATCGTCTATGGAGGCTAAAACAGAGCCCTTCCGACGCCGGAAAAGTAATGCTGAGTGCGAGTGGACACGGCCTCCCGGACCCCTTAACCTTCTTTGACACTTACTGGGGCCCATGCGCGTCTGTTCTCGACTGCTACTTCTCGATGTCATCGAATCTTAGCATCGACTCGGATAATCCATGGACTGAAGAGGAGTTTGTGGCCACACACGGTGACGCGATAGGCGCAGTCTCCGCCGACCGCATCGCGTGGGTCCACCGTGATTTGCGGTGGCAGAACATCCTTGTCCGCGACGGGAGGCTTAGTGGGATCATCGATTGGAAGAATTCGGGGTGGTTTCCGCGCCATTGGCAACTTCACGCGCTGCGCAACATTCGGGTGGCATATTGGTGGCATATCCAAAACACATATGTGCCGTGTGGGAGGACGTGGAGTTCCCGCCAGAGACGGATTCCAGGTGTCGAAGACGCTGCTATATTATTATTACCATGTAGCAAAAGTAGTCGCACATTGTAATCCCCTTCTTTCGCCCGCCCGATTTCCCCTTTGCAATTATGACTTAATGATAACTTATACCACCCATGAAGCGTTTTTGATGTTCCACCTCACAAACATTTGATCCCCATAGATCCCCATCATGCTTTTCCTCTGGCTGAAATTTTTACAAGCTCTCGTCACCTTCCTGATGTCGTCATCGTCATCCCTGACGAATTGAATAGGAGAAATTTCCTCCGCCCAGAGTTACCACATAACGAGTGGCGGTGAGCTAACTGCTGGGCAGACGGCAGGTGCTCGGCAGGTTTCTGAAAACATGGCAAAATAACATCATGGAAGGTGTATGGAAGGGGGGGTTTCAAACTGACGGTGAGAGACCCCATAAGTAAGGCTGCGACCGGCTGAAGGCTCTGGTGTCATGTCTGGAACAGTCATAGATTTTTCAAATTTTTCAAAAATTAGGTTGTGAGGGGGAAGGGGGATCCCATAGATCGAGCATGTAAAATTTTCAGCCACCAATCACTGGAATTTACCTTTGAATGAATTTTTTTGGAATAATCATCCTAAAAAAGTGGCATTTTATTTTACAACTAGTTACAGCCCAAGACAATATCAGGGAATATTAATGACATACCAGAAGCTCATGTATCAACATTTTATAGCAGTCCAACAAATTTATTTTACCCATTGATTCTTTTTTTTTGTCAATTGCAGCATGCCAACATTTTATCAGGAAGGAGAAGTGCATGCAAATTGCTTCCACATACTCCAAGATATTTTATTAGCATGGACTCATACTTTGATAAGCAATTGCATCAAGTAGAACTGACATTATATGCTCAGAACAATGGATTTTTTTTCCTGGTGGTTCAAAATTGCATTTTGGGTTTAAATGAGTGTATCCTACAAATTTTCACAAAAAAAGCGAGCTATCCAAATATTTTTCTGGCCTGCGGCACATAGCACAGGGAGAAAAGCCCATAGGCAATGAACTGCTTGAGCAGCTGCCTATTTGGGCATTAATCCCAATCAGGTGTTAACTATATTACAGCAATTTCAGATGTCTTTCTTATCAAATTATACTGACCACATAAATAGAGATAAACATAGAATACAGGTGTTTTTTCTCTGCCTGCGGTGTGAACTGTGGTTTGTGGAAGAGTGGAAAGGTTGTGTGTTAGAGGCTGCCTGCCTATTTGGGTGTTATTTTTGATGGCAATCCCAATTGGGTGTTATTTTTGATGGTTCCCAAACGGGTGTTAAATAATGCCCAATTAGGCGTTATTTTGTTCCAGACATGGCTCCAGAGCCAAGCTGAATAGACAGTCTCAATAGTGTGACAGATCTGAGGGATCTGTGACACGGGCGAGGCTCCGGACAACACCAAGAAAGGGTTCCAGAAACATGGAGGGGAACTAAAATAGAACAGTGCGCCAAACATTTGCTCACAAACAACGACGCCCAAGAACGACGATGCCGAACAAAGATCGACGATGGACAATGCCAGGGTGCGTACACAGGTGAATCAAGAAGGTGTATGGACACTTACAAAATGGTTTTCAGAGCACTGGATGCCAATGCAAGGGAGGTCACGAACACAGCCGAGTAGCTTGCACCAGGGTCAATATCTGCTGAGATCAGGGCCATGGGGACAGCACTCTCGTCTCGAAGGAAGGGAAAGTCGTCAAACACAGAGAAGGGCAGGAAGGAAGGGAGCAGTTGCGGGGGAGAAGATTCAGCTGGCAAATGGGAGTGTATCGAACAACAGTTCTTCCCCAGTTCCATCTACATGCAGTGCATGACTGTGCGCGACCCTTCATCAGCAATCTGACTTCACCCCTTTCACACGTGTGTTTTGTTCGTTACCAACTTTTTCTTCCTTGCCCACACCCCCTCTCCCACTGTTCCATTCTTGCCTATTCAAATACATATCCACCGCCAAACAAATCCTCCTTGTCTGGTGCAGACTCACTCGAAGGCACAGATCCCACCTCATCTTCATACCAATCCACCTCGCACCTCTCCCCCTTTTTACCCATGCAACCCTCAGATATATGAGATGATTCCAGTCCGGAATCAATGCAAATTGACCATGACTATATCAGCAAAAAAGCTGGAGAGTACACTTTCACCTCATTCCCCATTTTGATACGTTATCTCCCCTCTATAGATGACGAAGACGTGAAACTCAGCCCTCCCTCTTCCCCTTCCTTCAATGCGGTCATTCACGCTTCTACCCACTGACGACGATGCTATGAGCAGCTCGCCATCATCTCCGGGCCTTCCCTGCCTGGTGCAGACACATGTGACAACCTCCCGTCAGAGTTAGGGCTCTCCAGAGCCGCATTCGCCCCCAACTCAGTGCTTTCCCTCACTCACTCTTCCATCTTGCAGGCTCCATTCTTACACCCTATTAGCATGGTGGACTCCTTGCCTCATAGATTGTATGTGTTGGTGGCAATTATAGGCTTGGAAAAAAAAAAAGGCTCTGGTTCCTGGTGTGGCTTGAGACTTCTTATTGTCGTTGACTTGCTTAAATCATTTCAGGTGACATCTACCTCGGAATTGACATCATCTTGGGTTGCCATCATCAAACTCGAGTCCGTCAAAGCCAAGCACCCTAGGTTTACAAGACTCTTGCAGGCGGCGTGGGCATCCCCTTTGTCAGATGGTTTGGCACCGAATGCGACTGCAACACTATGGTTATTGACCTTCTTGAGCCATCTTGAGGATGTTTTCAAATTTTGCAACCGCAAGTTCAGCCTTCTTGCCTTTCGTCTGGTTTCTAGTCCCATCCTGCATTCATTGTCCTTCTAACCCCACCTCATCCCAGGCTTCGTACTTACATGAGACCTCAGAGAGGGTGTGAATGCTCATTGGGCGGCTTGCGTGTCTACCCTCTTTCTCATGAACATCGATGAATGCCATTTATTCCTGTACCACCAGTAGTTGAAATAATTCACGCAAGCTGTAGTCAAATATCGTTGGTATTGCAGCCTCCATGTCCGCCTTTTATTATTCAATCATATCACTCTCATTATATAGCCTACTTGTATTTACTTTTTGAAAGAAAGGTATACCACTGTTCAACGTTCAAGAGCCATGTGACATAACACGACATGTTGAATGGCCGTCACACATTTGACAATGTGTGCGCTTTTTTCTTTTTCCCGACCTTTGTGAGTGTTCTCCTCTGCTCCAGGGGTTTGAAAGGCTGGATTTCCTGCGGAGACTTGAGCCCGGGACTTGGCTTGGAGATTTAGCCTGGAGATACCTGGAGATCTACGATTATCAGTTGATGATTATTTTCATGCAGCTGCCCAGACCCACCAGCTCACGTTTTTGTGCATTGTCAAATGTCAATTGCCAAGAAGTGCTCTTGTGATCTAGCAACTGATGACGCCACTCAGCTAGAATGAAATGGCTGTCTCAAAACGTAAGCCTAGACAACATCAGGAAAACCACTTTTATCCTGGGACAAACATGTTTGTAAGCTTTTTCCCAGGCTTTCACAAGGCATCACAGGATGTCCTGGGGCAACCTGAACTGTCCTGAGATAACCTGAAATTACAAGTATACTAGATTTCAATGTAAAAAACATTCCTTATTGTATATGAGTCATGTATGATCAAAATAAGACTCAAACAAGAAGAAAGTACACCACTGTCCATAGATTGATTGACCTACAAAAATTGAAACAACAAAGAATATGAATTATCTTTTGCAAAACATGTT
>KN838575.1:41130-65892 GCA_000827195.1 Laccaria amethystina LaAM-08-1 | reverse complement strand
AGAAAGATAGAAATAAAAATTCTGCGGTGATAGGTTGATTTAAAATCAAATTCTAAGCAAAATGTGTCTGCCAACCATACTCATAGCTGTTGTGGTTGAGAAGATATGTCCTATATACTCTAGAGGGCCATTTTTGGCAGGGAGAACAGGCTGATTCCGCATTTTTGGTGCAATAAATACAATTATTACATAGAAATTTCTCTCAGTGGATGCATTCACTTAATATCATTAAATTCCTCACAAAAAAACTTTTGAAATGGTGATGTTGAAAGCACAAACCCGATGTCTCAAGAAATTGGCTATGTGACGCTGTCACATGGCATGTCACTGGTCATCACACTTACCAAGGATTGGTCATCCCCAGTATAAGGTGTGAACTATGTCTTATTAGATTTCCAAATTTGTATAAGATTTGTCATACCTTCCTTTTAAGGAAGGGTGAGAGTGGGGAGAGGTGGGCCAGCTGGGTTTCTGGTGGGTCGGTAACCAACAGCTTTTGCCTGCCTCACACCTCTCTTTCAAGATGAATATCACGGACTTCCCCAAAGAAATCCTCGACGAGATTTTCAAAATTTTCCTCCCATACAAGCCGCGCAGGCGTGTTGCAAACCTAACCTCCTGTGCGCTCACTTGTAAAGCCTTTCTCCCACTTTGCCAACGATATCTCTTTTCCACCATCCGGCTCCCGGCGAAGGAGCCTGCCCAACAGGATCGAGTTGAAGCATTCGCATTCATAATTCAACGCCATGAATGTCCAATCAGAACTTACGTGCGCCGACTGCATCTGTATTTTGGAGATTCTAGACAAATAAGAATGAACTTGGACGTCATTTTCCCATTGATGCTCCCCCTTCTTTCAAATGTTCAGGTGCTGTCAATCGGTAGTACCGCTGGCGCACCGCTGCTCGAAGGGATACGTGATGAAGCATGGGAATACCTACATTTGAACAAGGCCATCACCCGGTTTCTGAGGTCTCCACTCCTCACCACCCTCGTTTTTTCGAAAATTGGATTTCCTAGACTATTGAGCGAATGCCCATACCTGGAAAACCTGAGCGTTTCGGGCCCTGTCGATTTTGGATTCCAGTTTCTCTATCCTGCCATTTACAAGCCACAGATCAATTCACTGTCTTGTGGAGCTTCGTTGAAGACGTTTCAACACTTATTTCCCTACTTTTGGAGAGAGAGACAATCGGGTGAGGATGTTCCTTGGTTATCTCCAGCGGTCGATATTTCAGCCCTTCGTCAACTCGTCCTATTTCTGGAGCGTGGACATTCAATCAAGCATTCAAGCGACGTAACGGAGAATTTCATCAACTACGTGGCTGATACGCTAGAGGACCTCGATTGTGGTTGCATCATTTTACGTCTGGCCTTCATTCTCCTTGTTCATTGTGTCTTTGAACTCACTTTCTGAGTTTCCATCAGCATCTTCCAAGCTCAAGCCAATGCCCCACCTCCGTATTTTGAAGCGGCGGATCCATCTCCCTACCAATGGCCCTCCCGAGCGGACCCTCAATCAGCTCTGTGACGTCCTCAAACACTGCACCACCACCTCCAAGGTCATCGAACGTATAACCATCACCTTACTCGTCGTTCAGATGGGCTTCCAGGAGCTCATCCATCTCGACTGGTCCGACGTTGACGATGTATTCAAACCCCCGCCGCGAATGTTGAAGGAGTTCACGTTGGCTGTGAAATACAGGGGTAAGCCTCTACAAGGCAAGCCGGTGCTTCGCGGGGATCTGCAAATTGCCTTAAAATCGGTGATGGAACAACGGATGCATAACCTTACGGGAATAGCTTCTGCAGGTCCTGATGTTTTCAAGTTCTCTTTCATTGCGCTCTAGTTTCATTCTGCTGGTTTTCCTCTCAGTTCGACGCTGCAACCCTCCAGCCGTCATGTTTCATCCCTCTGGCTAATTGTAATCCCCCTCTGCCCTATATATGTGTTTGCAAATCATCACAATCATGAACCTTACACCCCAGCAGCAGCCTTCAGAACCAACAAATTTGCATTCAAGGCCTTCCGCGATGTTCCACCTCACAAACATTTGGTCCCCATCATGCCCTTTTCTCTGGCTGAATTTCTTTCATGCTCTCCTGATGTCGTGATCGTCGTCCCTGACGAATTGAATAGGAGAACTTTCCTTGTGACAATGTCTCAGCTACGGCTCCTTCTTCTCATACAACATCGACAACTTTGGTAACCAAAGGCTTATGCCTGCGTTACACCTTGGATTACGCACTGTGGGTTGACGTCTTTCAAGATGAATATCACGGACTTCCCCCAAGAAATCCTCGACGAGATTTTCAAAATTTTCCTCCCATACAAGCCGTGCAGGCGTGTTGCAAACCTAACCTCCTGTGCGCTCACTTGCAAAGCCTTTCTCCCACTTTGCCAACAATATCTCTTTTCCACCATCCGGCTCCCGGCAAACAAACCTGCCCAACAAAATCGAGTCAAAGAATTCGCATCCATAATTCAACGCCATGACTGTCCAATCAGAACTTACGTGCGCCGACTGCATCTGTATTTTGGAGATTTTAGACAATCAAGAATGAACTTGCACATCATTTTCCCATTGATACTCCCCCTTCTTTCAAATGTCCAGGTGCTGTCAATTGGTCGTAGCGCTGACGCACTGATGCTCGACTGGAGGCATCTATCCCCCCATACCTGGGAATACATACTTTTGAACCAGGCCTTGACCCGATTCTTGAGGTCTCCACTCCTTACCACCCTCGTTTTCTCGAAAGTTGGATTTCCTGAACTGTTAGGCGAATGCCCATTCGTGGAAAACCTGAGCGTTTCGGGCCCTATCGAATTTCCATCACAGGCTCTCAGTCATACCATTTGTCCTGCCATTTACAAGCCACAGATCAATTCGCTGTCTTGTGGAGCTTCGTTGAAGACGTTTCAACACTTATTTCCCTACTTTTCCACAGAGAGACAATCGGGTGAGGAGATTTCTTGGTTATCTCCAGTCGTTGATATTTCAGCCCTTCGTCAATTCGTCCTATTTCCGGAGCGTGGACATTCGGGTGACCTAACGGAGAATTTCATCAACTATGTGGCTGATACACTAGAGGACCTCGACTGTGGTTGCATCATTTTACGTCTGTCCTTCATTCTCCTTGTTCATTGTGTCGTTGAACTTACTTTCTGAGTTTCCATCAGCATCTTTCGAGCTCAAGCCAATGCCCCACCTCCGTATTTTGAAGCGGCGGATCCATCTCCCTACCAATGGCCCTCCCGAGCGGACTCTCAATCAGCTCTGTGACGTTCTCACACGCTGCACTACCACCTCCAAGGTCATCGAACGTATAACCATCACCTTACTCGTCGTTCAGATGGGCTTCCAGGAGCTCATCCATCTCGACTGGTCCGACGTTGATGATGTATTCGAAACCCCGCCGCGAATGTTGAAGGAGTTCACGTTGGCTGTGAAATACAGGGGTAAACCTCTACAAGGCCAGCCAGTGCTTCGTGGGGATCTGGAAATTGCCTTAAAATCGGTGATGGAACGACGGATGCATAACCTTACGGGAATGGCTTCTGCGGGTTCTGATGTTTTTAAGTTCTCTTTCATTGCGCTCTAGTTGCATTCTGCTGGTTTCCCTCTCAGTTCGACTTTGCAAACCCCCAGCCCTCATGCCTCATTCCTCTGGCTAATTGTAATCCCCTTCTTTCGCTCTGCCGATTACCCCTTTGCAATTGTTGACTTACGCCACTCATGTGCGGATATCAAAACTAGCAATTCATGATCATGATCATTATCGTTACGAACCTACAGCAAGGGATATATGTACACAAATCATCACCACAAACCCAACTATTAATCATAAACCTGACGACTCATTCCTCTGGCTAATTGTAATTCCTTTCTTTCGCTCTCCCAATTGCCCCTTCCCAATTGTTGAATATCACTCATGTACGGATATCAAAACTAGCAATTCATAATCATAATCATTATCGTTACAAAACACCACCACCACCTCGTAGCACTGTAAGCCAAAAAAAAAAGAAAAACAAGGGTTATATATGTACACAAACCCAACCATCAATCATAATGCATAAAACCTTACACCCCAACAGCAGCAGCAGCCTGCAGAACCAACAAACTCGCATTCACGTTCCTCCCCACCAGCGCCGCCCCCACATCTCCAAGCGTCTTCGCCACCGAGCTCCCAACAGCCGGGCCAGACGCACCGAGGTCCTTCAACTCCCCCTTCAGATCCTCCACCGCCATCCTCCTGGACCTCCCTAGCAGAACGATCATGGACCGGCGTTGCGTTGAGGTTGCGGAGGCTTCGGCGGCTGCTAGCTCCGTGAGCTTGCGGAGGGGGGTGGATGTTGAGTGGGTGGTGAACGTTATCCTGGAGAGGGACGAGGGTGAGGTAGGGGAGGAGGGGGAGGTGGTGGTGTATCGGCCCCAGAGGACGTTGTCGGCTGTGTCGGATGCGAGGCGGGTTTGGGTGGTTTGGTGGCCGTAGATTGTGTCTGCTGCTGCCATGGTCTAATCATGGGGAGGTCACTAATCGTTGGGGAGGTAAAAAGAGGACAGGAAGGAAAACGTACCATGTGCACAATAGGAAGCACCATCTCAGCAGAAACGACCTTCTTCTCATCGTCATCATCAACCTCCTCCGTCTTCCTCAATCTCACAACGGAGCCCGTAACACCCGTCTTCGCACACAGTTGCACAAGGAACGTCAACGCCAGCCTATCATCCGGCCCACCAAAGAAAGGAAGGAACAAGTGCTGCGTGTGGTTCTGCTGCTGCCCCCTGTCCACGAAAAGCGCCACGTCCGAAGGGCAGTTCAAAAACACGTTACGGATGTATTCAGAATAAACGACGGAGCTCGTCTGGTCCTGCGTCGTCGTCTTGTGGAATATCCCGTCGAAGGGGTTGTGTGTGGTATTCTGGCCGTTCCCATTTGGGTGTTCGTGTTCGATGGAAGAGGTGTCGATGGAGGTGGTGCCCCTGGACCAAGGGATAATGACCATCTCCGCTTCGACATCTCTCACGTGCTGGCTGATCGCGCTGGGGAACTCGTCATAGTTCACCACACTCAAGTTCGCAGAGACCCTCAGTCGATTCAGGGATCCAAACGTTTTGAACACCGATACCACTGGGTCGTTGTAGATAAGCGCGTCGGCCTCTTGGGAACGGATGACCGCGGAGGTTCGATTCGTCAGCTCGATGAGGCGAAGAGCGTTGATGCTGATGGTAGGACTCAAAGGAGGCAGGGTCTTGTGCTTCAAATCAGAAGAGGAGCCAAACGCCTCGTCTTCTTTACCGTCCGGTGTTGTGGGCGCACTTAAAGTCTCTTGAGACGCAGCAAAATCCTGAGATTGTAAGAGGTTCGCGATGGTCATAGCCGCGGGCAACTGTTCCACTTTTTCCAAGATCAAGGCAAAGTTGGATTTAGTGGTCGAGTCAGATATGGGCTTGGGTGCTGCTGGGCCTGTTTCTGGGGTGTCCACTCTGGCCTTGGAGCCGACGACGACGCGGTATTTCTCAGGATAGAATAGGAGCGTCAAAGGCGTGGTAATGAAGGTCAGGATCAGCGCGTGGACGACGAACATGGAGAATGTGCGTGTGTCGAGGATGCCTGCTTGAAGCCCGATGTTCAAAACGATAAGTTCGACCAATCTGTAGGGGACGTGAGTTTGAAGTACACTGAGTAGACCTGGGGTGACTGACCCTTTACAGCTCATAAGTGCGCCGATGGCACCTGCTTCGCGCCATCTGTAGCCAGTGGCGTATGCAGCGCCGGCACAGGCGATGAACTTGGAGGAGAAGGCGACGAGGCAGATGAGGACGACGTAGCCCCAGGTGATACCGTTGTTTAGCAAGCCGAGATTGGTCTTGAGACCTGACAGTGTGAAGTACTAGATCAGTTCTATTAGCATTCGTAATGTGTGGAAATTCCTTGATAGACGTACGATAGGCAAGAATATGATGGATACAAGATCTTCCAGTTTTTCCACAAAAGAGATCGCAAACCCATTCTCATGCGGAATGATGAGACCCGCCAAAAAGCCACCTTGGCATAGGTCAGCATGCGAAGGAACAAAAGAAGTAAGAACGGACCGAAGATTGCGTGAACGCCGATGATGTCCGTATAAAAGGCAGAAATAAACACAATCAGAAGTGTAACAGTCATCATAAGGGGCGTGGGCGTTCCCTGCTCCAAACTCCCTGTTCGACGCGCAAGCCATACAAAAGCCCATCTGCCGGGATACAGCAGGAAGATAACATACGCCACAGTGGCAAGTAGCACATAGAGCGCCGTCAAGCCCGAGCTGGCGTTGACGAGGGCGACGGTAAGCGCTAACAATACCCAGCCGATGACGTCATTCCCTATTCCCGCGCTAAGTGTCACGACGCCCACTTCCGTTTCCAACAACTTAAGTTCGGTGAGAATGCGACACAGAACGGGGAACGCGGTGATGCCGATAGCTACCGCGGTGAATAGGAGGAAGTAACCAAAATTAACGGAGGGACTGATGAACTCTTTGTAAACCGCAACGCCCAGAGCAGCTCCGAGACCTAAGGGGAACAGCAAGCCCGCGACGGAGACTGCTGCGGAGGCTTTGACGTTCCGCCTTAGTAAGCGCGTATCGATCTCGAGTCCGACGAGGAAGAGGAAGAGGATAAGACCGATGGTGGATGTGAGGACTAAGGAAGGCATCCCGGCTTGTGGGAAGATGGCATTTTGGAAGCCGGGGATGCGGCCCATTACGGTTGGACCAAGGAGGACGCCGCCAATGACTTCTGCGATAACACGGGGTTGGCGGATGCGCGAGAGGCCAAGGGAGAGGAGTTGGGTCATTGCGATTATTAGTACTATTGTGGTGGTGGTGGTTGGTTGGTTGGATAATATGGATGAATAGGAAGGACTTACCGACTTGGATGACCCATAGACGAAATGGATCAGTAGCATTGTATGCAACTGGGTTGTCGCCTGAAATGACACCTCCCTGGAAGAGATGGTGGTTTGAGTGAAAACATAACAGCAGATTATGAGAGCCGTACCTGTTCAGAGGCTTTGCGAGCAAAGACCTGCACTATCTGATTCGCAAACTCGCCCATGGTAATGAGCGCTGAGAATGGGGCACAATTGTTTCATGTTGCGTCTTCTTATATTATCTCAAAATAGGGTCATCACTTCATTTCCATCACACTTCCATCAGTCACGGACAAAAAGCCAAGGATACTTGGTACAACTGCTGTAAGTATGTACTCCAATGTACTATAGTCTAACTGTACAACCTAATGAGATGTGCTCAACTTTGCCCATCGCATTCATCGGTACCGGATCATGTTGGAATCACGTAACCTAATGCGAGAATCTCGGAGAAGCTTAACGCAAAAACAAGGTCATGAGTCCGAGCTACATCCACGACAGCCTATTTCTGGTTCAGAACGAGGCAACATATAAAAAGAGATGGAAACGGCGTACCGCAGTGAACACACTCGACCACAGTCCCCGTTCGTACCTGTGCTTTTGGCACTCTGCAGATGCATGTTGAGCCTTGGTAGTTCATGTCCTGTATACACAAACGTTAGCCTTGATCGAAAAGGCAGCAATCTCTCAAAGAACAGAGAGGATAGAACAAGAACATACCCTACTCTGAATGCACCGAATACAACACAACTTTTCATATCCCGTCTTCTTCCACTTGGCAATCAACCTGTACAAAAAAAGAGTCAGTACCTCCCCACTACACCACAGTCAAGTCAAGACAACGCACGCTGGGTCCGCATATTCCTGCTTCAAAAGCCAATCATACAATTCCTTCGATATCGCCTCCCGTTTATAATACAGTTCGTAGATATACCTCGAGCGCGCGTGCGAGATACGCATGATAGGCCACAAAGACTCGGCTTTCCGCTTTCCCTCGTGCGACTCGTTCTCCGCATCTCGCATTTTCTTGGCATAGTCGTCTAGAATCTTCGTGGGCATCAGCAACAGTGAAATTGGAGTACGAAATGGAGGAGAACGTACGGATTCAATGTCCTCATAACCCTCTGGCGGCGGCTTTGTCCTCGTCGTCCGGATTTTAGGCATGGTATCAAGCAGTGAGTGATGGGGCAAGCCAAGCAAATGAGTCGAGAAGCAGTGCCCGCACAATGGCCATGCTGACTAATCAAAATCCCTTATACCAAACACGCGGCAACATCACCTCCTCAACCCCTTCCTTTCCTTTGCCTGCACTGTACATGCGTGGCGAGCTGCGGGCGCTTCCATCCCGCTCTAGGTCGTTGTTTAGTGCTTTCTCACAGAAACGCCCACAATGCCGCTCTTCGTACCCATTCTTCGCCTCGCCATGCTCTTCCTCAACGTGTATGATTCGTACAAGACCCTCAAGTTCCCACCGCCTTCTTCCAGACGGAACGATGGACTACCAAGTGTTAGAGCTATGACTCAACGGAAGAGGGATATGAAAGGTTGTTTAGCTGTTTGGATCGTTTGGGTACGTTAGATTGTTTGCTGACGTCGGATTTTGCTGAATTGAAGTGGGATAGTGCTGTTTTGCTGTTTATGAGAGATTCGGAGAGGGTGTTGTTAGCTTGTTCGTACCCTTCTACAACGAATTCAAGAGTATCGTTCTACTCTTCCTCATACTCACACGAGCTCGGGTGCGCAAACTGTTTCTCTACGGGTGCTCTCCTGTTAACCACAAACCATAGGGTGCCGAACCAATATACCTACACGTTATCCGCCCCCTCCTCAAGCCATACACATCCACCCTCGATGCATCCCTGGAACTCCTACTCATGGTTGGGGATTTTATATTCGCCCTATCCACCTTCCCAATAAAACTCGGGTTGGAGTTGTGGGATAAACGATTTGGGTTCGACCCATCATACTATTACAACCCAGGGATTCTGGACACCGAAACTGAAACCGAGACAACAACCGACATGTCTTCCGAGCCACCCGAGCCACACACACAAAGAGCCAGTCCGAATCGCAAACCAGACGAAGTCAAGTTCCCTCGGAAAGGCGCACGAAAGCCCACAAGTGACAATGCTAACATCCACCAACCAATCGCATCTTCCTCCAGAACACGTCATCCCCTTCCAAAACAGGATGTGGAACCGAACTTTTACACCACCTCATCAACTTCAGCTTCAGCTTCGTCTACACCTCCCCAGCAGCAGCGGCAAAAGTCGAAAGGACGACAACATGAAGTGTGGTACCCACCACCATCTGCGTACGCAGGGGACGATGAACACTTGCAGGACAGCAGAACAATAACAACAACAGCATCTTTAATAGGGCTCGATGTCCAAGTCACCACAGAGAGGCAAAAACTCGAAGACGCAGAAGAGTGGCGACAATACCCCGCTTTCCCCTCCGCTTACCCACCTACACCACTCGTCACCTCTTCTCGGCTCGTCAGTACCCGAGGGGCTATAAGGACAACAACGAATATGTACCCCACAATCAGAGAAGAAGATTTGAAAGATGCAGAAGAGTGGAGGAGGTACCCTGCGTTCCCTGCTGCGTACCCGCCTACGCCGTTGGTTGTTTCTGGGGCGAGGTTACACGGCATAGGGAGTCCTCGTCCGTTTGTTGTTGAAGAAGACGGAGAGGAAGGGGAAGGGGAGGGTGAAGATGGTGAGGGTGAGGAAGGGGAAGAAAGGGACGGAAATGATGGACCCGAGCAGGATTTTCGCGGGTCGCTCCAGCCGCTGCGTAAGCCTTTGAATCCCGGCTTCGCTAGCGACTCGAGCGACTCTTATCGATCATCTTATGGGATTCAAAATCAGAATGATTTCCTTGCTTCATCGTTCTCTGCCGTTATCTCCCCTGCAGACACGAGCAGCAGCTCTGACTCGGATATGGATTACTCTGACGTTGACGAGGAGGAGGAGGAGGAAGACAACTTCAACATAACTCTCCAAACGCCTCTTCACTACCCCCTTGGTGTTGTGGTCCCCATTTCCATTCCCATTCCGAGGAACCAGCGGCCTGTATCAATGACTTCTACTCTGGCAAGTGTGAGTACTGCGTTGACGACGGTTCATGATGGGTCGTTGAGGACTACGTCTTCTGGATCTGGGAGTGGGGGCGGGGAAGATGACGAGATGGAGGAGGAGGGGGAGAAGGAGAATGCTGGAACATCCTTCACCACAATGCCTTCTTCTTCCTCGGTGTTGAGCAAGAAGCGCGCGTTGCAAGGGCAGGGGGATAGAGGGGATGTGATGAGGAAGGCTAAAGGTACTGAGTCTCCCCATGGACGTGGAAAGAGTGGGATGAAGAAGCGTAGGGTGTCTACCAGCCAAAGCCCGACCAGGCAACAAAGGGCAGGATTAACTGCTTTGACAACTGACGAGGAAGGGAACGTTCAGTTTTCTTCGGCTTCTGAGGCCAGGGATGCAGAACAGCCGCAACGGGCACGTACACCTACCCCAACGAACACGAAGACAAAAAGTGGTCGTAGAAGTGGAAGGAGACGAACGCCTTTGTCGCCTTCGAGGGTGAACGCACCTCGCTCGCCTTTGCGGATGAACACGGCGCCGTCGCCTTCGCGTGGAAATGGGACGCGGTCGCCGCTGCGCGGGAATGCGAAGCGGTCGCCTTCACGTGGAAACGCACGCCAGTCGCCATCGCGCCTGAATGCGAGGAGGTCGCCGTTGCGCGGGAATGCAACACGATCGCCTGGGACGCTGTCGCCACTGCGCGGAAATATAACGCTGTCCCCTTCACAAGTGAACACAACCACAACGCGGGCTGTTAGACCGAGGGTCACGCGGTATGCTACTCCGCCTCCGTTGCCTATGGCTCTGGGGTCTATGGAGATTGGGGCGATCACTACAGGGATTGAGATGACGACTACAGCGCCTGGGTCGACGACTACAACGCCTGAGTCGACCACTTTAGGGGCTGGGACAACTACAGAGAATCGGACTCTGGTGGCTCCACAGCGGCCAGATCCGATATTAATTCCAGACAAGCAGACAAGGCGAGGCTTTCGACCTCAAGTGCCCATTGCCCAGAGGTCTTCGCGCAGGTTACGCTCCGAAGCGTCGATGGCTCAGGTTACCCCTCTCGCTTCTGGCGATCCAGATTCAGGCCCTCCTGAACAAGGGAGACGAAGAACTGCCGTTAATGTCCGGACTGCGACTAATGCGAGGACCACCAGAAAATGAATGGTGAACAAGAACCTTGACTCTGGAGATCACGAAAAGCCGATGTCCTGCGGTGATCGTATATCCCCTCCTACTCCACTTGCATTGCTTTCAATCAACATTGTATCTCGCCAAACACGTTTTCTATATCGCCAACTGGCAGCCACATTGTAACATATATCTATTCACGCCCCTTTTTGTTTCTTGTCCTTCCAACCGCATTGTATATATCGCACAGAAACGCATACACAAGGCACCGATCTTGTAATTTTCGAATTCGAACAGAACGGACCTTGAACTCAAATCGCTAAAATCTTAAGCCTGTGGACGACGAGCGTGCGGCATTGATATGAACCGCAGGGTGACTGCGATCACGCTAACCACCTAACTGCTATCCATTTGCCAGCTACTCTACCTCGGGTTCGACGGGCGAATTAAAAGCCGATCTGGAGGGTTCAGGAACTGTACTTGCAATTGACACCGTGAGTTGGTAAGGATGGCGCCGGCTCTGCTGTGGACGCCCAGAGACAGACGACTGACCCACTAATACCGATCGCAAAAATGGCTAAGTTTGAGAGCCTAGTGGCCGAGAAGCTCGAAGTCGAACGTTCAGCTTTTTTCTTTCAGGTAGTTGAAAGGCAGCCAAGTTGTTCTAATTTTATCGCGATACAAAGTGGATTTGAAGTTGCCCACGCCAAGGTAATATTTTAAGGTTGCGGAGGCTTTGAACGTCGTTAAATTAATCGAAAAACAAAGATACAGCAGCGGCGTTCGCGCCAATTGTGTCACATGCATAAAGCTCCAATTCCATGGACCCTCCCCGAAATCTAGCGTCGCGGATCGCTGCAAAATATATATATTTGAACTCCCCACAAGAGACCGGCCTCATGAATCATTTTTTTGGAAGGTTGGCGATACAATGTGGGTGAATTTTCTCCCTAGTTCAAAGTGGATTTTTTATTTTAACCGTACGACGACAAAAAAAGCACCGCCTCGGCACGAACTCTACTAACTTTACTAAAAACAACACTCGGCTTAAAGATAAATCAACGGGCTGCATTTTTTTTTGCATTTTTAGGCTTTTTTTGTCACTTTGGGGGATATGTAGAATTCCCGATGCAGAAGAAGTAACTGCTTGGAGAGGTATGCTGCATCGCTGGCCTCTTCGACGGACGTCCGATACACCGCTTCCGATGTAGGACGATCTCAACGCAATGATATCGACACGCAGCCATTTTTTGTTGTTGACACTTGCTACATAGACTCATATCAAGTAAGACGCCGAAAGTAAGCGCCAACGCAGCACGCACCCACAAACTTTGCCCTGCATCATTTTGTGTACACGGTGACATACCGGCGGCAATAGGCGCCTCTCATTAAGTGCCATCATCGTCGGCAGTGTTCAGGACCCATGAACGAACGGAGGTGAGGGTCGAAATTCCTTGTTCTCGGAACAAGAACACGCATTTTTCAATTGCGGTACATTTCCTCCACGTGCTTACTCATTCAAGGAGCGAATGGCATCGCAGCTCATTCTACCGGTCGGAGGCTGCTGTGCCCCAGGCTTTCAATGAGGCATGGAATTTGCGTCGCCGGTTGATATGAGCTCACCTATGGAGCCTGTGTCCACACATTGAAAATATAGCTTTCAACACAAGGTCCACAATTTCAACGGAGGCCAGAAAATTTGTATTTACCACGTCCTATTAAATGAACCACAATATCGCCTTTCTTTATTTTCCATTCGAATTTCGAGGATCGTTGATCCCAAAATATAGACGAATTTCGTGGTGAGCGAGTGATCTTTTTGCATTGTCCCACCGTTTTGTGTGGCGCGTCTCCACGTTTATGACAAACGGTGGGCGCAGATTCGAATTATTAATGTACAATGTTTCCTGACTCGGAGTGATGTCCTCAACATCAAAATCAAAATAGAGCGGAGGCGCTGCAGCGACTCAGAGAAGCACGCGTCAACGGTGCTGGTCCTGAGGCCCTGTTGACGTTCGCGTGGAAGCCAGGCAGTCCGACGGGCTTTGTGACTTTGTTCGCACACAGTATCAAATTTTCCGAGCTTCGATTCTCCTCACGATTTTGAATTCGCCCAAAGTTCACAAAACGAATGCGCACCGTATTTTAAAAGCGCAAACGACGCGCCATGGCCAGCATACTCAGCGTGCTGCATACCAATTACTTTCTGTGGATTTTGGTTGAGAGCGTTGGGAATGCTCTTGTGCGCATTGCGCCACACTACGCCACACTAGGGACCGTTTTTCGTTGATTAGCATTGATAGGCCCGAAGCGTCATCGAGGAGTCACTGAATGAAAAAATGGACGGATCATGTCACTCAGTTTTCCCTGGAAGATTCAGTCTGATCCAGTTCGCAGATTGCGCCGTGCTATCGTCAAGTTTCCAGCTTTAATTGCCGGAGTTTGCGTTTGTCCTCAGAAGTAAATACTAAGGGTGTGACATTGTGACTCTTTGTCCGAAATCTTGGTTTCGGACACCTTCCAAAAGGGTGATGACAAGTTCATCCCGCCGCCCACCCGACGCCAAAATGGACCCTTAATTTCCATATTTAGCATAGGCGCGCGCCAGCGCTTTCGGACAAGGGCTATGTGACACAGGACACCTGTGACATTTCGGACAATTTGAAGGAGCTCGTGACGCGTGACGTCCGAATTGAATGAAATGATGGCACAGTCACGGTAGCTTATCCCTTGCCTTCCTACTTCCTCCCCTCATTCTAGGGGCGATGAGAGTTCAGCTACCGACTTCCAGAAAGGAATCGGATCGATCTTCCATTGTTGCTGGACCCACCAGGCACGAATGGAGGCGATCTCTGAAGATTCGATAAGCCGCAGTGAGCCAACACGCGCAAGAGGCATTCAAGTTCTGCTCATATAAAAAGCGGCCTCGTCTCACCGGATTCGATACTCGTTCTGAACGCTTTCCGCACCCGCTTCAACTTGCTCAAGCCGTCGCCATATCCCCTACTCCCAACGCGTCATGCCGCCTAAATCATCTGCGCCACACCGTAGAGTCCGAGTCCCAAGTGATATGCAACACTTCCGAATCAATGTACGTTCAGATTTTGTTGTGTCGTCGCAACCTTGCTCATGATTTTATTTAGCTCCCCGTTTGGAAAGAGAAGTGGTTTCGCAACATTGCAGTGGATCAATCCCAGCCGATGAAAGGAGAGATGAAATCTCAAGCGCATTCGACGGACCCAGAATTTCAGGTCCCTTTCGGCTACCCATCGCCCGGAGAGTCTTACTCGCTATCTCCTGAAAACGGGGCCTCATTTGAAAGTCTGGCTACCTTCCCCGACGAGGGGCATTCGTCGGGTCCAGACGAGAACACGGACGACATAGTTCTTCCATCAAACTCTGCTCACGCCTCGTCCGAAGCGCAAATCAAATTGCTTCTCGGTGTACCTTCTATCACAGCATCAACGCGCAGTTGCAACAATAGAAAGGGATCTCCCCTTCGTCTCTACCCACGAGGTGCAATCTCAAACGGCGGGTCTCAAGATCTATATCCATACTCTAATGCCACAGATATCACGTCCAATTCTTCATACGACATCTATTCCTCGACCCAAAACCCGTTATTTCCACCGAACGAGTCCCAGTCATACTCCGATGTCGCTCCAATAATTCCCTACCCGAGTACCCATCCTTCTGCCGTCGGGGAGATGCAGCCTGTTCAACATTTTCCTGCAAGCCCCGATATATATACGCAGGGAACCTCAACCTATGCACCTGCAACGAGTGGACACCATTATTTTCCTAGCGCCCCCGTCTTTAGCGTTTATGAGCAGCGCGCTTATCCTTATCGCTCACGGACTTACCCACACTCTCATGTTTCACGAGGGATGCGACATATGCCGCGCGCGTCTCGCTCTCTTGAACTTATCGATGGAAACTTCTATGTGAGCGGTTCGCAGCAGTACCACCCATATCCGCGATACGTCCAGCTTCCGCAAGACGCCGAGCAGGGATACTCACAGCGCTCCCCAGAGAATTTTGTCAACTCTTCTCCTTCCTTCCAGTCCTCCGGAAATATTATAGATGAGGGTAGTCACTCCCAACAGTACCCCCTAGCTAATTTTTCGGATTACGTGCAACCATTCTAGTCTATCCCCTGGTTTTCTATGACAATTTTCTTTTTGAAAATTATCCCGAATGTCTGCCTGCCGTTCTAGTAGCACATTAAATCTATTTATCGGACTTCGAGACCCATACTTTTGCGTAAACTATGCTCTACAAACGTTGGAAATTTCACATTCATACAATGACCGTGAGCACATGAAGTCGACAATAGACCCCGATGAGGACGGAAGCAAACAGGAGCAAACAAGAATATCCTCTGCTGAAGCCTCTTCCTCCTATTGTCGAATCCATCATGCCTGTCCCTTGGGAAGCTCTCATTCCTTTCGGTAAAATTCTTTTCAAAATTTGGTACTATGACGGCTGACATGTCGAAAAGGTCTACTCACTGTGATGTTCGGAACAGCCGGAACGTTGCTCAACCTCTCAACGAGAGCACAAAACATGGGAAAGGTGCCTCCAAAATTTTAGTTCCGAAGTTCCAATTCGAGTATTTGATATTTTCTCTTACAGCCGCCTCGATATCGTGTTGACAACTGGGACGAGATGATGATGAAGCGAGATGAGCGGCTAACAGGACACAAACGCGGGCAGACAGTACGTCTGGTTCAACATGCGGTTCTTGCATGCCCTCTTAATATCATGAACCTCAGTCGAACCCTGTTGCGCCGCCCGGTTTCGAGACGAGCAGCGTATGGATGACAGAAAGTATCTAGGTTGATCAGACCAATACCATTCTTTCTTTGTCCTTGGAGCATCTTTGACTCATGAAGAGAGTCCTTGCATGGAATGACAAAAATGACGGTCCTATGGGACGCGAACGTTCGATAACCAGTTGCAGTTACACAAGACTCCAAGGAAATGAAAGACCTTACCCGTATCCGCATTCCCTCCACGCGACATTGTTTCTGGCAGAAATCATGGGATTGTCGGCATTCTAACCTGTGCGCTACATTTTTTCGCTCTTCCGATAAGATTGGGGAGTTTTTGATTTAATCTAACTTTGAACCCTCTTTTGAAGTCACGTGACACACTATCGACGTGAAAAGAAGGAAATCGTATTCAGTGTGGCGCCCCTTCTTTCACCTTTCAGCTCAACTGATTTCTATTCACAAGACGGCACATCTCTATATCTAACCGCATTGGGTTCCGTTCCGCGAAGATAACGCCTCGGTGGTGATCAAACGACCGAGGGTATGCAAACTTTCTCCCACTATCACTCCCCCCTCGTGTCGACCAGGAGAACCTATACATGCGTTTCCTTATCGGTCTCTGGACGTTAGAGGAAGAAAGGATCCGAAAGAGCCTATTAATTCACCGTTGACCGGAACCACGTTCGAAATCTCCCTCCGCCGAAACATCCACAATCTTAAGACACCGGACACACTGTGACGCTGAAAGTATGTCAAGTACAGGCGCCCAGATCTCATGGAATTTATCTTTAGGTTATGGCGGAGACCATGACCAAAGTCATGAAATGGTGGTAAACTCGTTCACTGTCGGCCTGGATTTACTACGGTGCTCAATATAGCGACTCCCATTTTTTAGGTTTGATGCGTGCCGCTCTTTATATTGAACATAGTGTTACTGATATTGGTGATCGGTATGAGTAAGATAGCGACACTTGACAATGTTTTAATTTTCTCTCCACCTTTATAGATCGAGTGACATTTTTGTCATTTTGACCAAAGAACGAATGCCCCAACGAGGACGGAGCCAACGCTTCACAGTCGACAAGGGGTCAATAGATCTATTAATTTGCGAACGCTGCACTCGAAACCTCCCCATGTTTCCGGCTCTGATTGGCTCACAGATGAGACTATACTCTTTTGAGCGAGTAGAAGTCTGGTTGCTGAGTTGTTCCACAAGGCGCAAGTTTTTTAGGCGCTGCGGCGTCCAGGTGACAGCCAGTTTATCAATCTCGATGATGGAGGCGCTGAAGTCCCAAAGTATTCCAAACCAAATATAACCATTTTGGACAAGGAACGCAGCAAGCTGGTACTGTTTGAGATCAAGGTCTGACGGATTGGAATTCCAGAGTGTGGCGGGAGCTCTTCTCTGCAGAAAGACAAAGGTATCGGCTCGAATACTCCGTGAGATCTAGAGTCACCAGTTGGCTGAGAACAAATTACCTTTCAGAGGGACTAGTCACTGAAAAACTCATCAAAGATTCTTGTCCCAGGTGAGGAAGACAACATTCACTTCACGAAAGATTGACAGCCCTAAAAAACATGGCTTTGCAGCAGGCCCTCCCGTTGATCATCACCAGGAGTTTCTTATCCACATTAGAATTGCGACTTGGCACAGCACGCCATCTTGAAGGAGGTCCAGAGAACCTGTTCGAGAAGAGGATGGGCACGTAGGGTTTGCCAACGATCCTGTTTCTGGTTTTGAGATTTGGTTCTCTCCCACATTCTAACAAAACGAAAAAAAGAGGGCAAAGAGCGGCCTAATGTTGGCCAAAAGTCATTCGATCGATGCGAGCTTAGTTCCCACAGTATGCTATCCTCGTAACTATCTCCACCTGTTCCTTTTCTTTCTCCCTCTCCCTCTTCCTTTTCTCTCTTTCTCGATCGGACGTAGGTTCTGAGAAGGCAGTTGGTATAGGACCTTCCTTGGAATGATGGGTGGCAATCTCCACGGGTTGGACGAGAAGGCACTGTTTTTGGTCGGAACCAATTGACCCACAGCCATGCGAAACTAATGGCAGCATTTCGATGGCGTACTAGCAATGAGGATGCGCAATTTCAGAATCAACCTCGTCCGCGTAACAAAAGAGAAGACACACCTCGACGCTAAACGGAGGGAACCTACATGTCGGCTGCAAGTCCTTCGCGAGATGTATCTCGCCCTCCAATCTCTTCAAGTACGTCTCCGGTGAAGCATCGTTCGGCGGAACCCGCCATACCGCCAACTCTACCTCGTCTACTTCCTGTATCATGTCCCCACATTTACCGCCACCGACCATGCTGATATCTTTGCCTCCATGCCGAGAAGGACCTGAAAATCTGGTGGCAGTGGGCGAAGCAGAATCACCAGCAAGTATGCTGGAGGAAGTCGACGATTCGTTTGAGATGTTTTCAGTGCTCGATGTCACATCCTGGGTATAACGCACCCGCCGTGTGAGCCGGACAAAGGGGGACTTTGGCGTCGAGAGGAGGCCAAGGGCATGGGAGTTTGAGCTTTCCAGAGTCAGGTAGCAAGGGATGACGGCGCCACGGGTATAACAGAGCTAAGAAGGGTGTGTTAATCCTTAGCCAGAGAGCTAAATGGGACAATAATCACGGGTTTAGCGAGTGAGAGGGTACATTCCACTTCGACCTTGCGATCGCCTAAAAGTTCGCCGGAAACCATGAGTTTAGGGAGAGTTTGCCATCCATCCGGATCGACCGTTGGTCCAGGCAGCGGAGTACCGTCAGTATAAGCTAGCTGGCGAGCGACTGAAGCTGAGGCAGGAATAATGGAAGGTGTATAGACAATCGCTGTCTTCAATCTAGAAGCTCCGTTAGTCAAGCTTCCCTCGAATTGGAGTCAAACTAACTTGCTGGCAGGGCGCAACATTCAATGTGCGATATGTAAACCTAGCTCATATTGTACGTTCGCATGGACCCCACGCTCCAGGAAAGTTTGTGGCAGAGGATAGACATGCGCCGAAAGAGACTTTGAGCTGTTATCTTCAACTCGTGCCTGAATTCGATCCCGTTCTTCCATTGTTCGTTTGAGCCTTGCCTTCTCTGACTCTTCTGAGGAGTTTGGGACCGGGAAAGAATTGACTTCATTTTGATGTTTCTCCTGGCTAAAAGATTTGTAACGTCGCCAAATGCCCAAGGAGATATTTGCTGTTGATATTCCGCTGATTTGACAGCCAGTAAACTGGTGGTTTGTACTCATATGAACAAACGGAGTATTCATCGAGGGTGATGTAAAACTGGTACTCATGGGGGAGCTGAGAGAGCGGAAGCGAGAAGTACGTGGTGAAGTGGTAGATGGAAACGAACTCGATGCCAAGGGCAAAACTGGTGTACTCGGAGGACTCGACCTGGGTGGTCTCCCAACAGTGTCCGAAGGAGTTTGCAAGGGCAAAATGATTGTAGTAGAAGTTGATAAATCTACGTGGGTTGGGAATGGGAAAGTAAAGGGGAATTGGTATGCCCCCTTAAGTTTTCCATCGAACTTTTTCGTAGACCCTTGCTTTGGAAAGCGTGGATCTCCAGAGGCGCGTGTCCAGATACTGACTTGGTGGTCAATGAATGTGTCAGATTCCCCAGCAAGGTAACCTCTGATAATGTGCCCACGAAGCTGATGAAAGCATCAGTATTATATGTCATCCTAAACGATGGACTCACGGAGACAGTGATCGAGTTAACAGTCTGAGAGTTATCCAGTGTGAGTTCAATTAAGCCCGCAATTTTGTCGCCACCAGAGAAGCGGGGGAACTTCTGATGCTTCTGAACGACACCGACTGGGGGATCGCTGAAAACGCGGAAAGTAGCCAAGGGCTTGTTCTTCAGCCCACTGCAAATATTGTAAGTGTGTTCGGTGCGCGGGAGCCCCTCTGCTGTGGCGTTCTGGGCTGGAATGCCGATAGTGCCAGAATATCTTGGGGGGATGGATGAATACTGAGGGGGCAACAGCGAAGCGACTGAAGCCCTAGCGTTGCTATTGTCTTGAAGGGGAGCACTTTCAGGTGAGGTCGTTTTTACATCACTATCGTTAGCGCCGAACGGCGAAGGAGTGGTTTCGGCGTGCGTGTATAGGTCGTCATCGCGGAGGGTACTGGCGTCGTCCTCCTGATCCAATGGTCGTTGGCTTTCATGAACTGAATATCGAGGCAAGTGCGTGATGCTGTTGAGAGACACTGTAGATATAGTACGATTGATGAATCTGTTTTGGGCATATGATGACAGAGATCCGGTGTCTGGATAGTCGCTCCGGGGAGGTGGGGAGTGCTGGCCAGATGCTCGATGTTCTGAGTCCATCCGCTAGTATCCGTCTGTATAATGAAGGGCTCAACTTAGTTGGCAGAAGAAGAAACAAAGGTCTGGTCAAATGCAGGACAAGGCAACCTTTATGCGTCGATCACACAGGGAATCTAAGATGACGACAATAAGCAAGGGCTTCCTGACAGAAATAGGAGAAAGTGGGCACCTCAGTCATCTCACCGACACAACATGTACATAGAACAGCTCCAGTGATAATTTGATCAATGTCGCTCAAGTGGGAGTCCACGTTGTTTTAAAAAATACGCTTGAGTGCTCAGCGCACAGAGACTTGAAGGTTGTGAGATTCAAGAATTTGTTGGATCGTATGATGATGAGTCATCAAGTACACCAATTGTTGCAAATTTGAAATGCGAAGCAGATGGGAGGATCTCAGTCCGAGGGCAGGTCATATGGTGACCGAGCTAAGCGTTCTCTTGCCTTTCTGCATCCATTCGTGTCGTCAAGGTCGCTTTACAGTAGAGCATATTTGAGCAGACAAAATTCGAAGTAAATTTCTCTTCCTTGACCATCTTTTAGTCTCCCGTCACTAGAAACGCCGTCATCGGATTTGCAATTTTCTTGTTCCACCTTTTCAGTGGGTCAGTGGGTAATAAGGCCGCTGCGACACGTCGGCCTTCTTCCGCGAGGAGGTTGTACGTCGCGCACGCGTTTCTCTGCCATGTCCAGAATAAATAAATACATGAAGTCGAGGGTGCAGTTGAACTACATAGGACGTACGGTATCCATGACATCCAATTGGATGCCCCGGTTGTTGAGGTAGGTACGCATGAATGGGGGCGGCTGGACGATCCGCTTGCCTGTTCCTAATAGGAGGATCTCTGGAATGGGAGTCCTGTTGGCACGGAGGAGCTGACCCAAAGAATCAACGCGCACCAGGTTTCGGAACCACAATGTCAAAGAGTTCGAAATGTCCTTCCGTCCACCCTTTCCATTGGTCTTTTTCGATCTTACCCCCCTCACCTGTTTTAAGCGGAGGAACATCCCATAGGTAAACTTGTCCCTCCAAAAAGATAGATGCGGAGGAGAGGACAAGGCCATCAACAAGACGGATACCTTCCTTGTCTGAAATGCTGGACACCTGAACTGGAGGAGGATTGTCTGCGTCTGCAAGCAGGTTAGTGAATGAGCGATCAGATGTGCGAGAGGTGGTCTGGAAGGTTCGAAGAAAGAGGCGCGTTGGCGTTGGGAGCAGAGGCCGTTGACCTAGGATTTGAGTACAATGGAAGGTTGGAAAGCCCCGGCCTAGTTGTCGGAATGTGTGTGTACGAAGAGACATCTTCAAGTAGCTGGACGAGAGGCTTCGTTGATGGTGGAAAAAAAACAGTCAACTTGAACAACCTCGTCCGACTCCGCTGCACCACCCTTCCCAGCCTCAACCTGCCTCAAATCAAGCTCAATAAAAATGGATTGTAACTTGGAGGACAACATGTGGCGTTTCCACATTGCCACAGGAATGCGAACAAAAGTTGAGGGAAGATTGAGGAAAGAAGTAAAATCATTGGTGCACCAAAAACAAAGACACAATAATCAAACCCAGTAAACAGGGAACGTTTTCATGAACTTGCCAGAGCTCTGGGGCCTCCCGAGCTTCCCAACAGCCCCGACCTTCAATGCGCTGACTGAGATGTATTTACGTTTCGAACACAGCTCTGCCCGCCATTATCTCGACGTGTTCCTTTCCTTTCTCCTTCTCCTTCTTCCTTTTTTCTCTTTCTCGATCGGACATAGGTTGGGAGAAGGTAGTTGGCATAGGACCCTCTGAATGATGCGTAGCAATCTCAACGGGTTGCACAAGGAGGCAATGTTCTCTGTCAGGTGGAATGGGCTCAAACACGTGCGAGACTAGTGGAAGCATTTCGACGGCATACTGGAGAAAAGGTGGGCAACGTCAGAATCGCCCTTGCCCCTACGATGTACAAGAAGAGAACATACCTCAACACTGAACGGTAGAAACCTGCATGTCGGCTGTAGGTCCTTGGCAAGATGGATCTCGCCCTCCAATGTCTTCACGTTCAGTTCCTGTGTAGCGTCCCCCGGCGGAATACGCCACACAGCCAGCTCCACCTCATCTACTTCCTGTACCATCTCCCCTGATCTACCACCACTGACCATCTTGACGTCTCTACCCCCAGGCCGAGAGAAAGTCGAGAATCCAGCATTGGGCGCAACAGAGTCGCCATTGGGTGTGCCTGAGGGACTTGTCGACTCTTTTGACTTTTTGTTGTCGATTGTAGACGAGGCGTCCTGGCTGTAACGTACCCGCCGCGTAAGGCGGACAAAGGGAGACTTTGGCGTTGAGAGGAGGCCGAGGGCATGGGAGTTTGAGCTTTCGAGGGTCAAGTAGCAAGGAATGACGGTGCCACGGGTATAACAGAGCTAAGGAAGGGTATGTTAATCTTTAGCCAGAGCTGAAGCAAACAATAATCACAGGTTTGGCGAGTGAGAGGGTACATTCCACTTCGACCTTGCGATGGCCTAAAAGTTCGCCAGAAACCATGACTTTAGGAAGAGTTTGCCATCCAACTGGATCTGAAGCTGGGCCAGGCAGCGAAGTACCTTCGGTGTAAGCAAGTTGGCGAGCGACTGAAGCTGGGGCGGGAATAATGGAAGGTGTATAGACAATCGCCGTCTTCAATCTAGACGCTCCATTAGTCAAGCTTCCCTCGAATTGGAATCAAACTAACTTGCTAGCAGGGCGCAACATTCCGTGCACAATATTTAAACCTAACTCATATTGCACGTTCGCATGAATGCCGCGCTCCAAGAAAGTTTGTGGCGTAGGATAGACGTCCGCCGAAAAGGACCTTGACCTGTTGCCTTGAATTTCCGCATGAGCCCGATCCCGTTCCTCCAATGCTCTTCTAAGCCTCGATTTTTCCGACTCTCCTGTGGAGCTTGGAGCCGGGAAGGGATAAACTTCACTTTGTGGTCTCTCCCGGTTCGATGATCTTTTGCGTCGGTCGCCGAAAGAGATGTTTGCCGTCGATATTCCACTAATGTGGCTGCCTGTAAATTGATGATTTGTACCCATATGCACCGTTGCAGCGTCCTGGGTGCTGGACGCAAAACTAGCATCTGTGGAGGAGCTGAAAGAGCGGAAGCGAGAAGCACTTGGTTTGGTAGCAGGTGGCAACGAATTCGACGATGGCGTAGCTGGTGTACTCGGAGGGCCTGGGCTGGGTGATAGCACAACAGGATCCAAAGGAGTTTGCAATGGCAGAGACTCGGTTGCAGCGCAAGTTGATACATCCACGTGAGTAGGGAATGGGAAAGCAAAGGGGAATTGATACGCCCCCTTAAGCTTTCCATCGAACTTTTTTGTAGACCCTGGGTTTGGAAAGCGTGGATCTCCGGAGGCTCGTGTCCAGATGCTGACTTGATGGTCAAGAAACGTGTCAGATTCCCCGGCAAGGTAACCCCTTATTATACGCCCACGAAGCTAATAAAAAACATCAGCATGAATAATTCACGCGGAAGGAGATGGTGGACCCACAGAGACCGTGATAGAGTTAACAGTCTGAGAACTATCTGGAGCGAACTCAATTAAGCCCGTGACCATGTCGCCGCCGGAGAATCGGGGGAACTTCTGATGCTTCTGAGCAGCACCCACTGGCGGTTCGCTGAAGATGCGAAACGTAGCCCATGGCTTGTTCTTCAGCCCACTGCAGATATTGTATGTGTGTTCAGTGCGGGACAGCCCCTCCGCTGTGATCTGCTGAGCCGAAGCACCGAAAACGCCAGAATATCTCGGAGGAATAGGTGAGTATCGAGGGGGTGACATTGATGAAGCCCCTAAGCTGCTACGATCTCGATGCGGAGCGTCCTCTGAGGTCGTTTTGATATCGCCATCGTTGGCGGCGAATTGTGAAGTTGTTTCGCCCTGTGTGCTAGGATCATCATCGAGAATAATATTGGCGTCGATCTCTTGGTCTAACGACTGTTGGCCTCCCAAAACTGAATATCGAGGCAGGTGTGTGATGCTGCTGTCGAGAGACGCTATGGACATAGTACGATTAGTAAATCGGTCGCGGACATTTAAAGTCAAAGATTCAGTGTCTGGAGACTCGCTCCAAGGAGGTGGGGAGTGCTGGCCCTGAGATGCTGAATCCATCGAAAATAGGCAAACCTTGTAGGAGTGGTCAACTTGGTGTGCATGGCAATTGTTTCATTTCAGACAACCTTTATGGGTGGATCAGGCTCTTGGTAAGAACAAATCTGAGACGGTGACAATAAGCAACCTGACAATAGATGTACAAACCTTAACCCGAAATCAAGGTTTACCAACGTCCAAGTGCGACTGGAACTCAGGAGGATGTTTCGTGATGTCATCCAAATAGAACAGAATAGAACAAGAATAGAACTCGAAAGTTGGACTGCCGTCTCATGGCCCTTTGACGTCAGCGTAGAGCGCTGAATACACGAGTAATATCTTGACATCAGTATTCAAGCATTTCAGTTTCCACGGGTTTCTCCACCTGAGAAACCCACAGAAACCC
>KN838575.1:14700-41020 GCA_000827195.1 Laccaria amethystina LaAM-08-1 | reverse complement strand
GAAAGGAAGCAAAAACTATTTAAATACAATCTCGTTCAGCTCAATGCCTGAAGATTCCGTTCTAATCCAGGTGAGCCAAATGTGTGGCATGACGACCTGTGACAAGTCAGTTATCAACTGAGCCAATGCCAGTGCCCAAGACGGCACATACCTTCCACTATGATTATATGGGCCAACACCGATATGGTGAGTCAGCCTGGAAGTAACCGCTCCACCAAAATTTGCTTCGACGTCGGCACTCGTGGTATGGAAGTGGGTGAAAGAAAGAGGTGGTGATCGCACTGATGTATGACGTGTCGTTGTTGACTTTCAGACTCCGACGTGATGACAACCGCGATCACGCCACCAGCTCAGGAACCTCCACGTCGACGTGCACGTTGGGGCGACCCACCTCTTGCACACCTTCCATCGACATGCCCTGCCCTGGTCCTGCCCCCAATCAACTTGAAATCCCCTAATTCATGTGGTTTGAGCTCGCTGAGCTAGCTTTGGGGGTCATCTTATGCCGGCATATCTGTCTGTGGATCACCACACAAGGTATGCATTCTCCGTATTCTTGTCTTTCAGTTGGTTGTTCTTACCTCCCTCCTCTCATAATGTGTTGCATTGTAGCTTCATTACACCCCACAGAAGCTTCCTTCTACGACAATTCACCAGGAGCTCATCAAGTCTTCCGAAGCTTGATATGTATTCAGTTGTGGGCCACTATTGGGTAGTAGGATTTGCACGGATTTCTGTAATCACTTATATTGATTACAATCAATTACTGAACTGCTGATGTATAACTACAATTTTTTTGTACTTCGAGTTCGAGTTAGTTAGCTACAGATGTTGTCTCAATTACATAGTGTCGGGTTTCTGGGTTTCTGGTTTCCAAGTTTCCGGAAACTCGGAAACCAAAGGAAACCAGCAGAAACCCGGAAATTATTTTGCCTTTTTACTGATGGATAACGTATGCATCAGATTCTCAGCCCAAATACCGGGGAAAAGTAGAGCGTCACCCATTAAAATGGTTGGGGAATAAATGTCGTCTGGCCTGAATTTGACTCCAGAGTTAAATCCCATCAACCTGACAAACTGGCCTCTTGGGACTCACTTTTTCTTTTGTACGTTCTCAAAAACCGTCCACTGGAAGCAAGTCCACCGTCAGTGGTCACTCAAAAGAGAGTTGGTATTTAACGTCTTGAGCAGCGCGCGCACAATGCAATGTGGGATTCAAAAAATTTGTGGGACGACGTATGATTTATGATTGGGACGGCTGAAGTTGTACAACTTGTCTCAACAATAAGACGGGATTTTAAGGTGAATAAAATGGAAATTGATGTCATAAAAACCTCAATTGGCTTTCTTTTCAACACACCCACATGAAAGATGTGTGTTGTCATGCAGTTCGATGGCCAGTCCACAAAGATACCTAAACAATTATACTGGCACGAGAGGTGCAGATCCAAAATTCTTGAAGATCTCAAATGGCATTCACTGCATGAGTGCAGGGTGTGACTCAATCAAAGATCAGATTGTTAGTCTGAGTGAATGCGATGATGGTCAGAAATGCTTGGGAAGCCCTCCATTTTTTTTCTCTTCGGGACCCAGAACTGGACTAACTAACTGGCTAAAGGTCTGGCATTCTATTGCCGGTGCCCCCTTGTGGGAGCCTTCCAAGATTATACTCCTCAACCCCAATAGTAGAATCTGAATTTGATGTTTCCCTGGGTTGAAGTGGCGCAGAAGACGCTAGAGCGAAATCCATGTCGTAGTTGAACCTACTAAAAAGCCCAGATTTCGGACGTGTTGTGAGAAGGAGGATGGCGTTGCAGGCACCACTTAGATTAAAAATTGCCATGGCAGCAAATGTGGCAGCGGGTGGAACGGTGTTGACAAGTCCGCGTTGTTCCTGTACGAATCCTATCCATCGCACAACACTTAGTGGTAAGATAATTAAGCAATAAATTGCCGGGTACCTATTGAATAAGGTTAATTATGATGTTAAGGGGCAAAGTCCTTAACTTACAAAAGCATTATTAACGAACGGCGCCGGATGCCTTTGAAGTCTTCAGAAGGGTCAGCCTCACGCTGTATGGTGAACTTCCACCACGAAACATCATCAGAGGTGACGTTTCCGCGGCTCCAGAAATAGAGGGGGATGTAGGTGATGATAGAGACAAGGAGTGTAATCCAGAACCACAAGTATTCACCCAAGAGCCGCCACACGAAAAAAGGATCCCCAATCCAGCACCAGTACTGCAGAGTAAATTCATTAACAGAGAGAGAAAGATAGTTGAATAGAAGGGGCTTACGGGAGCCGGCCTCTCAAATCCCACCCTGGCTCCATTATTTAAGACATTACCAAGTAATATCAAGAGACCAATGAAAAACCAGATGATGCCAATGATGCCACCAGTGACTCTTTTCGATTGTATTGTTATACCCATCCAGACGCCGATAAAGGTGTATAGAGCGATAGCCTGGTGCACATGTTAAGAAAATAGTATGACAGGAGCAGTGGGGCAACTGACAAGGGTACTCAAAGCAACTCCAACCTCACCAGACTGTTTGAGAATGCCTAAGGTAGTAAGATGAGGTTTCTTGCACCATCTAGGCGGCAAAACGAATAAAAAATCACCTTGGGCCGAACAAAATTCGCCAACTTCAAGATGGCCGCTGCCAACCCATTTTAGATATGTGACCGCGCCGATGGCTTGCAATAAATCGGCGAAGAACAAGGAGAGCTGCATGTAAAATTCAATGAATGACATGTACCGTACGAAGGCAAAATTTGTAGCGTACCATGAGAATATCCATCGGTTTCTGAAAGATGTAACGCATTCTCATTGATGTACCACGGCGGCGCCGGAGACGACATATGGCATTGCGCTGCAAATGGGAAATAAGATTGCTCAGTTTCTCTTCTTCAAGAGCAAGAGGAGGCCCGAGGAACGTACGATAATGATGAAAAAGATGTACAGAACAGTTAGCAAGCTAAGAAGGCCGGCTTGAGCGGCAAGCTAGTACATGGAGAGGTGGTCGTCAAGCTGAGCGTTGATATCACGTCGATACTGTACCACGTACTGTGAGGCCAATGGTGTCCCCTCTCGTTAGACAGTGAATCAGGGGGTCGCTGAGAGATGTGTTGTATTGTTCAGGCGTGCATGTTATGCCGCTCTGCTCCGGAACGTTGGTGGTATTCATTGTCGGTGGATGCGACGAGGGAAGAAGGTTCTCAGAGGATTGAATGTCACGGAGGAAGGCTTAAATGTTGGGACTTGATATAGCGCACTGCCTGCACGGACGTAGTAGATCCTCTATCAGAGAGTGAACCTCTCACGAAATTTGTGAGGGCGTACAGCCGAACTCCCGTAAGTGCCAAGGAAGGAAGATCGTGAGACTAGTTGAAAATTATGAGGGCGTACAGCCTGAACTCCCGTAAGTGCGAAAGGAAGGAAGATCGTGAGACTAGCATTCCCTTGACCCTCTTCCCTTTCAAGCGCTTAGTAGCATCTGCATGTTAGCGCTGTTGCAAGACGAGTTTGTGGAATGGCGGATCGCCCGTTTTGCATTCGAGAGCAGTCTCCTGAGAGATGGTCATTGGTGCTCTTAATCCAACTTTCCGCGGTATGCCCTTAAAAAAAAGACAATTTACCCGTATCGACGAATAGCCTGTGAACAGCCCACCAATTTCGGCAGTGCAGGGATTGGGCGTCGATGTGACGTGATCATGAACAGCGTTTCCGCACAAGACCCGCTGAGCACCGAGAAACATTAGCATGAGGTATGCTCAACTCAACGAAGAGCGAATACCTACGAACACACACCGGTAGGAGGTCGTCCGAGGGCGGTAGGGGAGATGATAAAATCAAGATGGTGGATTTGTTAAAATTAGTTATTTTAATTGAAACCAAGGTTCTCCAACACAGCTGTAACCTGGTTACCTGTTCAAGGGCGTAAGAACGAAAGGGTATATGTAGCGCAATCTTACTAAGTATCGACTCTCCAGAGACAGCGAAAGCTCCATGCCGCGAGTCATCCGTTAGTCATAACGAAAGAAACCGCAGCTGTAGGTGTTCAAAGAAACGGTTTGTTTCAAGTTCTAAGTACGAGCCTTGTTGTTGGATGGTGGAGGTGGAAACTTGGCTTTGTAAGGTCACACCGCAGGCTGACGCCTCTGGGTGACAGAAGGCCTCGGAGGTCGATTCTTTTGATGGAAGCAATTGGCCTCTGTGGGGTACTATGGCCGCTCACTGGCGTGCAAGCCCAATTTGAGCATGCTTCTTTTGACGCCTGCCATGTACGGCTCGAACCACCGGAACACTCGTGCGAAGGCAGGCTAAGCGATGGAGTTGTGTATAGCTTTTTTCCCCTAAACTTTCCGCCATTGTGGATCACTCCAAATATCGAAGACGGGAAGACCCTACAACGTTCAAGAAGTCAAGATTTTAAGTGGGATTTGAGCGCTCTGGACTTACGTTTTGAATATCGGTAAACATCCGTAGTAGGAAGGTGTACTTTAGGATGGCGTTTTCGGCTGTAGTTCTGTGGTGGTTCCGAGGCTGTTTAACCAGTGTGGCCAGTTTTTGGGGATCCACTTCGGATGGACATACGAGCAACAAATAAAGAAACGAGGTCGGTGCCGACGTTCATAGTCGCGGGGCATGAGACAACAAGGTTTTTCTATCGCTTGTTTCATCATCCAGCATTCGCTGACTCTGGGTCAAATCAGTGGCTACATTCGCCGTCACAAGGAGGGACAACAAGGCCCTCGTATTCCAAGTATCCTTTTCGAGCGACTCATTCTGCGAAACGGCAGCCATGCTATTGGATAGAAGCTCGTTCCCGATGTGTGACATGGTCGAAGACGCTTTCTTTGCTTCCGCGTCCCCCGGTTCTGACTGTGTAGACCTAGATGAGGAGAATGACTCAAATTTTGAAGTGGATCCCTTACCAGGAACCAACTTCAAGCTGGAATGAAGGCTCTAAGAATTGACATCACGTTCACAGAAGTTCCGGCCTGGAAAATGATGTTGAAACCTGGAGATTAGTTAATAAAGGTTGATGCATGAATACAGACAAGCACTCGTACCTGGTAAACCGACGACATCAAGAGTTGTCCAGGTTAACCAGGATAATATTTCTATGCGGCCTTGGGCTTCTTGTTTAGTACACTCTTCAGCCCAAAAATCACGCAGCTAAATTGATACGTCAGAACGAAGTTAGTCAACACAAAGCGTAGCTTATTACGCACCTAGATCGACTTTCGGACGAAAATGTCAGTCAGCCCCCGGGTCTGAGCTGGTCGAAAGGTAGGGTTCAGGTGAGATGACTCGTACAGAATATAGGTGAGAACGCTCGCCATTATTCTGCGCTGTTCATTTGATCATCTTCAGGATTCTTGAATGGTCCAAAGATTTAACATCGCACGTACCTGCTGCTTATGTTTGTTTCCCTCAACGACCAAAAGACCTGAGAAAGAGGTCAGCATTATCCTTAACTCTCTCAAGTTCGCGGCACTAAGAACGTTAGTGGGCGCCACCCTAGTCTCAGGCAGTTTCTCGTGATCATAAGAGTTTATCAGAATATGATTTAACACTTTCGTATCTGTGGTATACAGCCGGCTGATCTATAAATCAAACCTCGTCATTCAGCCCAATCTAACATCAAACGACGAAAAAAGAAGAACACACCTCAAATAAACTCATCTATCTGAAGGTCGTTCCATACTTCTCAACTAATATGCCACTCGACCCTTTATCTTCAAATAAACTGGTTGGTAGATGACGTGCAAGAAAAGAAGATCGACACACCTCTTCCCATAGCTCCTTCATATCCCATGTATAAAGCTTAAGTTCTTGGTTCCAGGGAGAATGCGCAGCGGCGATGTCCCCTCCCTATAAGCGATTCCCATAATTTTCTAAAGCCCATATACGCCCAACTTCGCCGTTGCAGTGACAACGAGCAAGCAAGTTCCAGGCGGAGGGGAAGAACATGCGAGGGGGGATCTAGAAAGCCCGTACCTCGAAAGAGGAGGAAATATATAAAGCCGTTATTGATGGAGGAAGAGAGGTGTGCAATCGCATACGTGATGACCCCGCCAACCACAAACGCCGATGCCAATGCCAGCCGCGCTCAACGTCAACGTTCAACGTTCAACCTCGATAAGACCTGGGGTATCAAACATACAAGAAATACCGGTCAACCACGGTGTTATACAAGGCTCAACCAAATTGGGGTTGTTTATAGAACCCTGGCAGCGTTTCGGCGTCTCCTCCAATGACCCTTACCTTGCAGTCTGCTGACAAGGCCCAAATAAAACGAGACTATCCCATCCATAGCATGTTCGTCGCAACGTTACCAAGTTGCCAGGTCGGAACCGGAGTGTGGGTTCGTGTCTTGTACCAAGTTTCCTCGCTGCTGATCCCTCCCTCTCACAGCAACCACCACCCCAACATCGACACTTGCATTCCACTCAAACAGTAGGGGGAAACGTCTACAGCCATCACAGTGATGGCGACACAGATATCGCCACCTTCACCTGTCGAGCCCTCTCCTTCTCCAAGCCCAACTCGCCGCCGGTTCTTTCATCGTACCTTGTCGATCGGCGATAGCTTCAGGTTTTCCCGACTTCCCCGATACTCGTTCCTTGGAACAGAGACATCTGAAGTCGACAGCGAGTATGCCTCTCAGCTTCCTCATGCTTCATCAGACGACTCCAACAGTGGGGGCTTGAGTAACGATCCTGAGACGGCCCCCAGCGATGATAACACGATCAATGCCCTTATCGATACGTTGCCACCATCCTATGACCTCGCATCTCAAACCCAATACTCCACCACTTTTGATGGCGGTCACAATTCAATTAACCCTGCGGAAACCCCCACAGAGGCCCCACACCTTGTACACAGATATGATATCTGTAGTGGATTCAAAAACAAACCATGGGCAGTGTTTCGTCTGTTCAGCCGACCAATCGAGGCCCCACAGCAGAAGTCACAGAAACTCCCGCGGTTCTTGGGGGGCGACGATATTAAGGGAGTAATTGACTTTTCGCTGAATAGTCCTCAGACTGTGCATTCAATTGCTGTAACTGTGAGTTAACTGGATTGTCACGTCATTTCAGGATTTGACCTGATAACAGCTCCGTGGTCGGATTATAACCGGTTCTCTTGACGGAGAATTTCATACATTTCTCAATCATCGCGTCTGCGTTTGGAATCGTGCGTTAGGGGATCCACGCTTCGTAGGCGTGCATCCTACCAAAAAGTTTGATGGGAAACTCAGCGGGTCATATGAATTTCCCTTCTGCTTTTCCTTTCCAACACACGTCGACATAGACACCACTTATCCTGTGTCGTTTGCTTCAATCCCATCCGAAGCAGTCTCTGAGCCTCCGCTCGATTCCCCGACCTCCATTACAACCAGCCCAACTTCACCTACATCTGCTTCTAGTCCATCCAGCCCCTTCTCGACGTCTTCCCTCCCTTCACTCATGTCTCCTCGATCGCCCGCCTCACAAGCAGAATCCCCAGAACATTCTCCTCTTCCTCGTTCACCTTCAACCTCAAGTCGTAGCTTCATCATGCGGAGTCGGCGTAACAAGTCCATTGATCACACCCATACCTCTCACTCGCTGCATATTCCAGAAACTGTGCAGGAGGATCCTAACACGACTGAACGAGCTCGAGCACAAGCGCAGGCGCAACTGGAAAGCCCTGCGCTACCAGCGCAGCAAGGAGGGAGGTTACCTCAAAACATTTCGCCTATCCCACAAACGTTTTTAGAACGTGACATTGGTGTGAATGTACAATATGAGCTTGGCTTGGTCGTGACACATGGGATGTTTACGCCTGATAGCAAGTATGCTTCTTTTGCTTCAATTTTCGCTCTTCCAGATGGTTGACTATTATATTATTTAGGGTGAAAACTGTGATTGTTTATACGCCCTCAGTGAAACCCCCCGTTCCTTCGACTCTTCATCAAACTAGTACACCGCTTCCTAGACCTGACGCTGACCCTGAGGGTTGGTACGCTCTGCCGAAGACGGTCATACAAGGCGAACTTCTTGGGGAGCGCCAGGTGAAGTTAGGATGTACCCTTTCCCTGGCTAAACCTGTAAGCAAACATCTCCTTCTCCCAATCCCTTAATGACAACTTTGACACCTAGCTTTGCTACGCACGTGGCACCGTCATCCCCTGTCACCTAACCATCACCAGTGGGGACATGAACGCGCTGGACCTCCTCGCTGTACCCAAATCTGCGCCTCTTGTCCGGCTGATGAGGCACGTACGATATCGGCAGGACAGTTCGGCCGGACCCGACTCCCTGGAACCCACGGCACGGTCGTCATCTTTCAACGGTCTCACTCCTGGTGTCGTTCCAATGCCAAGGTCGCATAAGAGAAGAGCATCGGATCCTGGAACCAAAAACTCTGCGAGGGGCGGGGGGCAGGGGATGACGGAGGTGGTGGAAGAGATGGGTGTTGCAAAGTGGTCTATGAAGACCAAGCAGGATGCAGAGGGGTCTTTCAGGGTATTGGAGGGCGAGATTCTGCTGGGGAAGGAATTGCAACCCAGCTGCGGCTTTGCGTTGTTCAGCGTTCAGGTGTGCCCCGTTTGCCTGTTATCGTTCACCTTTCTCGGCTGCTTACCCCCCCATGTTTCTACAGTACACTGTGGATATGCTGACTTTTGACTCAAAGCTGTTTGAACCTAACCGCCAGGTTGTCCGCGGTGGTGTTGATCTGAAGACAGACCCGAAGGCGCGCGTTCTTCTATCTCAGCCTGTCGAGATAGCTACTCTCCCCTATGAAGTGAATGCATCTACGGGGCAGGCGTCTTCGAGTTCTTCATGAAAGAAGGATCTACTATCTCATCGTTACCTTCCCTCTCTCTTTGCCGTATTGTATTTTTGCTTTGCGTATGCTTTCGGTTGTTATCAGTTCATTACAAATGTAACCATTTATACATCCTCAAGTGCTTCATCAGCGCGTTCGAAGGAGAGTAAGACGCCATGATTTTCTAGGTGAAAAGGACAGCACGATTCCGGACATAAGGGTATCCGCATCAATCAAACAAAAAAAGAGCGAGTTTCGGAAGCAGGCCCAAGGCCTTGTGCGTAGGAATTATTTGAACTGGGTTAGAGAATGGTCATTCAACCTCCCAACCCAGACCGGAACACCATGCCTGACCCCGCTGTATCTTGGATACCCATAATGCAGAGGAGTCCAAGTCCCAATTTCCATCACAACCCCTCCCAAATTGTTTACGAATCTCTTGAGTGCATCCAATTCCAGCCAGGTACTCGTTACATTATTGAGCACAAGCCTTTGCAGGGGCATCTCTGTGTGTCCCGGCTTCTCAGCGTTGTCCGGGAACCGCGACCCGACCATCTGCATCAAATCGAGGACAGCATCTCTGTCCAAGGAATTCCCGACGAACATTGTATGAAGTTTCGGGAGGACGGATGCCTCCCCAATTTTCCACGTCATTTTCAACAGTACGTCATTTACCCTGGTTCCTTGCAGAGTCAAATCCAAGACCTCGATGCCTGGAGTGTATTCAAGGATCGTGTTGACGAAAGCGGGCGAAAAGCCGGAAAGAGCCAATGCGGCGAGGGAAGGCGACAACTGACAAAACTCGCAGATCATAGGGATCAGCCGGATGGTGGCACCAGATAAACCCTCTCTATATGCCAATTGCAGCTCTGTGAGGTGCGGAGCCTCAAGGCACTGAAGTAGTTCGTACATCGGAATCCACGATGTTTGTATGTCGAGTCGAAGCAAGCGATTCCGTGTAACGCGTCTCTTGGGGGGTTGCCTTTCGTTTATGGAGTAAACAGCGTGATTTTCGATCGTCAGACTGATAAGATGAGGCATAGCTTGCAACAGTTCGAAATAGTCATCAATGGAATGGTTTTGGCCATTCTTGGAGCTGAAATGGGTTATTTGAGACCAGGTAATCGTCAAAATCTGCATGGGGCGGGGAAAGGCGTTGAGAGATAGATGGGACAACTGCGGTGCCATCCGAAAAATGGGCAAGTCCTCAGGGCGGTGGGAATAAGGGGATGAGTGGACCGCCATTTTTTTGAGGATGGGGAAGGAGGCTGGCTCCCAAGACGGGAGGTTATCCATAAACTCTTCCGAATCCCAGTAATAAATCAGCTCATCGGGGACGAAGATAACTTGCCACCTATCCTTCTGCCGCCAGAAGGTGTTGAAAAACGAGCGATCAAAGAAATTGATTTCCCAAGCCGCAAAATGAAGGCAGAGGGGATGTCTGCCCGAACGAATGAGACAGGTTCGTGCCATGGCCTTCAAACTATTGGCGTATGACAAGTGCTTCAAGTTGGCGTACAATGTGAGGTCAACATTGATGGAAGACCAGATGCTGCGGATCGATGTGACGACATGGCTCCATCGTTTACAGACCTTGGCGATTCGCCACTGAACACCCTGCGGATTGTTGGAAGCATAAGAGTCAGAATCAGTGGGGCAGCAATGACCAAATATCTCTACGAGGACGTCGTCAGGAAGATGATGGATGGGGGATAAGAGAGACAGTTGTTTGTCGACATACCCCTGAAGGTCGTCGCGTCTTTCTCGCAGCCGAGAGAAGATCTCTGCTAACTGGGCCATGCTTTTATCTATGAGGGAAATGTCGAACTTGGCCTTCCCGACATTTTTGTGTATGATTGCCTCGTCGGCTGGCGAGGGAATAAGATGGTTTCCCAGTATGTTCTTCAAGTTGGATGTATCGATTTTTTTTTCGTCTGGCGAGGTACCGTTAGGGAAGCCACAGGTCTCGCACATCGTGTATCCCGACGCAACATTGAATCTGTGAAGCGGAGTTAGTCGCTTCATCCCTAAATAAAATATAAATTGCCCACTTCAACGTTTGCATTTGTAGACAAATTCCTGGAGGTCAGGGGATGAATGTTGGGGATAGAGTTTGCTTGGGAGTCAACAAAAGCGATGTTCAGGCAAGTCGGAACCGCACACCCTCAGAAAACCCTAACCATAATTTATGGTCAGCAAGATCAAAAGGCGACCACTTGGACTCCATACACAAACCTGAACGCTAACGCCTTCCATCGTCGGTGCTTCTGGAGGAGCCATGTCTGTGAAATTTTGGCTTTTAAAGGCCGAACCTGATTCGCGTATTGTGAAAGGAAAGGAGGTCAAGGTTGGTTGCATTTGATTGGACGTTCACCATATCTCGCGTCATCCTCGCTTTTTCATCCAGTTTAGTGTCGATGACTTTGAGAAAGTCGTGACTTCGCCATGGGAAGGAGTTCGCAATTACGAGGCGAGGAATCTTATGAAAGAGATGAAGGTTGGGGAGAAGGTGAATCCAAGTCGTCGTTGTCGCTGGCATCAATCTCCTCAGGCTGCTTTTTGTTCGAATTTGAAGGCACTTTTCTACCATTCAAATTGCAAAACACCAGGTAAGCATTGACTTGGTGCCAATTTGAGATCATAAAGTGACATTTTTCTAAGGAATCGCGGCGTTTGCAGAGGTTAGTTCATATGATCCCCACCTGAGAATGTCATTTTCTGATCTTCGCCTAATTTTAGGTGTCGAAAGAGGCATATCCAGACTGTGAGTTGACAAAACCATAAAAACGCGTCAATACTGCCGTCATATTGACCAGGCAACTCTTATATCCACAGACACAGCTTGGGACTCGTAAGCCCCCTACGAGCTATGGTTGCCTTCACTCAGCTAAACCAAAGTATCATATCAGTTCACACCCTTATTACGATGCAGTAATTTCGCTTTCTTTATCTTTACCGCAACCTTTTGACATCCTCGCAGAAATCTGACTCTGACAATCCGAAATGGTACATGGTCGACTTAACCTTCAGTTCTCGCGCCAAAAAATTCGTCCCGCTGGCTCTTCTCAAGTTCATAGCCGACTTGCCTTCAAACTCAACACCAGAAGAAATTGATTATCTAGGCGAAGGAGGCGTGAAAGCCATCAAAGGTAGGCAATCCTCCGTGAAAGGTGTCTACCTCTCACTCACAACTCTGCATAGGAATGGACCTGGTGACTCGCGGTAGATTGAGTGTACAGCGCGTAGGGGAGGGAGCCTGGAATGCTATTGGCTTATTGGCAGAGAAAGGTGGCTGGGAGGAGATGGATCTCAGACCGAAGAAACCAGTAAGGAGGGTCAGCAGCTCGGCGGGGAAGGCGAAAGGAAGCTCTCGGACCCCAAAGGCGAAGCCATCTGCAACTGAAAAGAAGGGCAAGACGCAGACGAAGTACGTGGATCGTGACAAGAATGAGGATGACGAGGAAGCAGAAGAAACAGAAGACGAAGAAGACGAAGAACCCGCTAGAAAGTATACCACTTCCAAGCGGAAGCGGAAAGCGACGGACGAGGGCGATGAAGACTTCATAGAGACGCCTCGCCGGTCAACAAGGAAGCGATAAATATACCAAATGACGCTAAATACCCCATATACTTACAGTAACCACCCTGACTAATGTGACTGTTCTGCTTCATCCTCAGTAACGCTGCCTGGGAATATGTGTGAAAGTGCGAAATCAACTCGCATGTCAATTGCAAAAAGGTAGAGGTAGAGGTACATTCCAGATGTACAGACTGTGTATCATAAGATGTGCTTCGTCATGGTCATGGGGTATATAGAGTTCATTCGGATCGTGTCGTGCGCCAGGCCAGGGTAACGGTTGCGTATAAATAGTGGCGAAAGGAGGCTCCAGAGCCGGTGTTCGCGCAACTGGCCCAAGCCGCGTTGCCGTAAATACATCTGCGTTTGACTCCGCCCTTCTGTGGGCAGAGGAACGGTTGCGTTCATAAATAGTAGCGAAGGGTGATTCATAGGTGGTGTTCATGTTACTGGTTCAAGCCGCGTTGCAGGAAATACGTCGGTATTTGGCCCTGCCCTTCTGCGTTGGAGGAGCGGTTGCACTCATAAATATCAGCAAAGGGACCTTCATAGGCGGTGTTCATGTAACTGTCCCAAGCCGCGTTGCAGGAAATACGTCTGTATTTGACCGTGCTCTTTTTGGGGAGAGGAACGATTGCGTTCATAAATAGTAGCGAAGGGAGTTTCATTGGCGGTGTTCAGCCCCTAATTGGCCCAAGCGTGGCAGGAAATACGTCCGTATTCGACTGTGCTCTTCTGTGTGAGGAAAGGCCTGAGGCGCGTTTACCCGGGGGAGCGGTAAACGCGACTGGAAGAGGACCCTCCCCGTGAAACGACGCAATAGTCACAGGTTGGGAAATGATCGGACTATCATGCGAGCCCACAGACGTGAATCGAAATATATCAGAAATGTCGATAGAAAGTGCAACATAGTACTGTGGACGCAATGTTTAGCAATTTATTCCATGGGATCAGAGTGTTCCTGGTTGCTGGACCCACCTCGACGATCAAGAAAGGCACCATACAGGAGGGATACAAATTCTTAGGAAGGTGTATCTCGCCCTCCAAACAACGCACGTTCGGACCATAGAAAGCGGCGTTGGAAGGGACCCACCACACAGCTTGTCCCACGTCCTCGACGATTTCGGTCATTTCATCCTGCCGCAAGCTGGATCCCTTTCCCCGTGAGTTTGCCTTGAAGCGCGCTAGTACTAAAGAAGCGTTTCGAGTATAGCTTATTCGACGTTTCAGACAGACGCGGATTATCTTCGCATTGGCAAATGTGTCCAGGACTTTCTGGTCATTTGCTTCTATGTTCATAAAGCACGGAAGCACAGTGCCACGCGTATAGGTGAGCTTTGTTGATTATCGTCAGCAAGCTTCTTCAGCGATGGAGGGGCAAGGCAGGCTCACAGGATTAGCTAACGATAGCTGAGGGATGGAGTTGAGTGCAAAAAAGGGAGGCGAGTTACGATCCGACTTACTATACATCTGAACTCTACGCCGCTACGGCCTGACATCTCCCCTTGAAGGATGACAGGATGAAGTGAGTACCAGCCTGCGTAGTCCTCTCCCGGTCCGGAAAGAGATACACCTTCAAGATAAGCCCGCCGTCGCAGTGGTGATGATGGGGCTGGCGTAATGTTTGGCACATACGCCACACCAACATGCAACCTAAGTGCCAAAAATCAGTTAAGAAAGGCAAAAATACTGATACACCTAAACTCACTTGCTACTACCACGAAACATGCCATGATTGATGTGCAAAAATAACTCATATTCCAAGGTGGCGTTGAGACCGCGCTCGTGGAAGGTCTGCGGGGTTTGGAAAGAATGCGAAATCTGACCGCCATGCGAAGGAATGGTAAACTCTGAAGGGAAGGCGAAGTTAAATGGCCACCGATATTTGCCATCTAGTTTCTCGTCGAACCTCTTGCCCCCAGCGTGAGCCGCCCGCGGGTCTCCAACATCCTTGTTCCAGATATCGACGGCGTGGTCAAGGAAGGTGTAAGAGCCTTCTTCAAGCGAGCTCGTAATTATTCTTCCACGAAGCTGTTTGTCTTCTTAAGAATCAGCGTAGAAACGACAAAATAATGTTACTAACGTAGAGTGTTATCGAGTTGATTTTCTGCGGCTTTTCTAAATCAAGCTCGACAGAGCCAGAAATGAAGTCTCTCCCGAAGAATTGAGGTGTTGAACCTGCATTCCGGCTAAAAATTCGTAAGGTCGTCCAGGCATGACTTCTATTTGTATTCATAATGTGAAATTCGTGTTGGTGCTGACAGGTCGAGTCTTGGCCCGAGCTCGACCCTTGTCGTTGAAGCTCAAGAGCAGTGGCATTAGAGTATCGTGGTGGATGTGAGAGACGTCGCCGAGCGACAGGGTTTTGCGGCGACTCTGTATCGACAGTATATTGCGGAGGAAGTTCAGCTAAGAAATTCGGAGTCGAAATCCCATGTGTTAGGGTGTGCCGACGAGAGGATGAGGATGGCGGCATTGAAAAGCGGCGTTCAAATTGACGCGCGCTGAAGACGAGCTTGGTCCGAGTCCTTCCAAGTACCGTACCTATCGTCTCGCGTTTGTGCACATCGAAGATATAATCTTTTCTAACCAGCGAAGCTGTTAAGATAAACCTAGGATCCCACTTGCTATTGTTCCACGACGCCACGTTTGGCCGCAAAGTTCGCGTCAACGGAGCACATAACAATTGAAGTAGGCGCTGAATCTCGCTGAATCTGATGGCGGAAGCATATCGCAAAGCTAGAAGGGAAGCCTCGCTAATCAAGGGAGCCCGTGAACCTTGTCAGAACAAGGTCTATTGTATAAACTACATATGGGCAGGGTTTAAGCCGACGGCACATCAGTCGGAGATGCCGGAAATATCGACGCACGGTATGATTTGCATCACGCGCCCTGGAGTATCTCCGTAAACCACAAATTGAACCATATGCAACTAGGTGCCACCTTAGCCTTCAGATGGAAGGTTTAGTCAAGATCAGGTCTGCTATCAGATACTCCCCCGCTGCACAAATCCCTGCTGACCACAACAATAACAAGGACGTGATGCAAAAAAAGCTAATGGATTGACCAATTTCGAGCCAAGAGCCGGTATCCCGAACGTTGAAAAAGAAAGAAAGGGTCATTCCTACGCCTATGAGCTCCACGTAAAATACTAAGCAAACGAGACATACCATCCATTAGCGTGAAAGCCACGAGAAGGAGGGAGAACGGGGGCAGGTGGAGCGCTTGGTTGAGCAGAGCAAAGGCCAGGGCTAGAATCACGTAAGGTGCGACTATCTTGAAGATCTAGTATACGCAAGTTGAGGTGGGGCTACCAGGAACCCATGCGAAAGAAACTCACGAGCAGGGATGCCATGAAGAAGGGACTGAAGATGGGTATGAGCCGGTAGACCGGCTCCAGGTAGAAAGACCTGAATCGGAAAAACTGAGTTTCATGCGTTTGCTCAAAACGGAGTACCTACGATATGGATGCCACACTGCCGAGAGTATGAATCAGCCTAACAGTCGAAGGGGTGGCTAATCGACGTACTTTCCAATGCCAAAGAATCCGACTTGAACAAAGAAAAGGAAAAATAGGGCAATCCTTAGATCGTCTGGCCGGAATCTGTAGGCGATATTTTGAGGTGTATGGCCTTTGTTTACTTCAGTCTCATCCAAGTCAGACGACAGAGGAGATCCAGGCCCCATGCGCACAAGTTGCTCCACTTTGATCCAAGTTACCAGTGTAGTAGAATATGCAACATAAAAGAGACCCTCGATGCTGATCGACAGAATCACAAAACAGGGGCCGAAGCCAAGGAAGAACATCACCAACTTCGATGCAGTGGTGTGGTGCTTCCCACGGGAAGTAAATGGCAAGATTGAAGAGGCGACTGATGAACAGAAGTCAGAGGGACAACAGCGGTACAATAGGTTAAAAATACCTAGGACAGTCCACCCTGACAGCTGATTCAATATAGGGAGACCTCGTTTTGCTTGAAGATTAAGCACCGAACTGGCAGTAATAAGCATGGTCGTTAATATCAAGAGGACCTGACGGATGAGTTCATCAGTATACAATAATGCAATCAAAGGTTCTAAATGTACTTGAATACTGAAGAGAGTACGGAACGACTTGCGGGTAGCTAGATCATCTGTGAGGTCTAGCACATAGGTTACACCTCCCCCGCCAATAAACAGGATTGAAGCCCCGCCAAGTAGTCTGTCCTGCCGGTATTAACAGTCCGACTGGCAATTCGACAGCAGATGAAACCTTACATTGACACTAGGCTCTCTCTTTTGTCGACAGAGAGTAACGGGAAGATCCCAGCGATGACGCACACAGCACCCCAAACGAATCTCCAACCCCAATTTTCGGACCTTGTTCTGTTCTCCCAAGAAAAAGGCCAAATGAGCCCGACAAGGATAAATCCGACACTCCAAATTGATCGGTGGGTGTAAGCGGCCTAATGAATACATTTAATAAGTGTATAAACGAGGATCAACACAACATACCACCATCCCCTGCAAAACCACTATGACCGATAAGGTGAGAAACAATAAGCTTCCGCACTTGATCTGGGAACCTCCTGACTTCAACTGCAACTTCATTAATGGAAAGGCTTGAATTAGAAACTGCCTCCAGAAGTAGCATGGGAAGATGATATAGATGTAGAATGTCAATGGTGACCTCTGTATCGCGAAGAACATCCATGACCCCAGTAGCACGATCGCTGAAATGAAGGTAACGTAGCTTTTGAAAGAACTCTTGGGCGCTCGGGGAGGGCGAAGAATGTGCATGGATGCATACGCAGCCCATCCGATGTAAGCAAAGATAACAATGATACGAATCAAGAGTCGATCATATGTTTGGAGGTAGTGGAGGCCAAGAAGAGCTTGTTGAATAAGGTTCAAACTTTCCTGTCGGGCGGAGTGCCATTCCCCATTGGATATGAGCTGTTCGATCATTGAAACGTGGACAAGTCTCGCAGTTTGCCCTGTGCCGTGAGAACCCTCAAGAGGCTTAAATGGTTGGTAGAACGGTGTGTGTCGCTGCTTAAGTTCTATAAAAAAGTTTAGTAAGGCCTTCAAGGCTCCAATAAGGAAACAACACACCATGTTTCAATCGGTAATGCTCCAGAATAACCTTTGCATTGACCAAGGCAACTTTTGCACGTGCCTCGTCGCCTCCCCGAGGGTCGAGATAGCCAGGTAGCGTTGGATTCACGTCAGGCAGAACACCGACTGAGTTCACTGGCCAGCTAATGCCGATAAGTGCTGCCATGAGAGAGGCAATGTCTGCTTGTTCAACATCACGACGGAAGAGGTGGTTTAGGCGCCATGGCCCAGAGTAAGCGTCGTGCGATGTTGGCACCGTGTCTGGAAGCGGACCACGTACACCTTTACCCCAAGCAATTAAAGGAGTACGCGTATTGTCTGGGTCTAAAAAAATATGTTTTAAAACAATACACAAACCAGGGTAGAGAAAGTCCGCAACATACGCCCATCACCATGATTGCCAATGACCGACATGCCATGGTCCGCAGTGAAGATGAAGCTTGTTTCTTGATCTTGATAGTACTCGGATATCAGTTGCTCTGTATCACGAACGATATCGTCAACAACTTGAATGGTTTTCATGTATTCCTGTGATAGCCAAAAAGGTCAGACAGTGACCCGAGACCCATCCAAAATCGGCACCTTGGAGTGAGGCCTGTAGGAATGGCCTGTCGTGTCGAGCCCCAGTAGGTGCAAAAAGAACACTACTTTTCCCGAACGCAGCTGGGCATCTAGAGCAGGATCTGAGGTGGCATTCCTAAACAGTATTCGAAGTTGGTCTAAAACCCAGATATCCAGTGTGGTTGCGTCTATTACGATCTTCGTTTATAAAGGGAGTGGGTATGACTAGCCAAAGTCGCACCTTTGGTGAAGTCTTCATCTTCCTCGTTGTAACTCCATGTTTTCACTTTGCCAGGGGTCGCTCCCCTCGCGAACATAGGCAGGATATCAGGAGACCCAAAAGAGAAGGTTGTGCTTGATTGATTGAATACAGAGTCAAAATCGACCTTGAAAAACCACTTATAAACAAGCGTATGCTATCCATCACCGGACAACTCACGGGATTGGTTTTCCAGCCCTATATCCTAATCCCATCAGTTAACGACCAACGTAGGGCATCAATCAACAATGTGTTCACCTTCGTCACAGCTGAGACGTCCTCATACATGCCACCTTGGGTGAACACGTCATATCAGCGGATGATATAGCACCCTCTGAGAGTAAGTAAGACCTACCGATGATTGCAACATGACCAGGCCGACTCTCTGTTGGCACCCTAGTGTGGGATATGCCAAAAGCACCTTTATTCTCAACAATTGACCTTAAATGAGGAGCAACAATTTGGGGCGAATCAACGATATTCGGGAAGGGATTGACGGAAAAGAGAAGATCGGCCCGAAGACCGTCACCTGAGCTCGCAATAAGTCTTTTTTGAAGAGGTTAGGAATGGAAGAGAGGGCGCACCAACGATCAAAACCAAACGTTTTGCTTCTGCAGTTCCGACGTGGTAACTTTCCATACCACTCACTACTGGACTGGTAAAGTAGCAGTCGAACACGGAACCAATGTATACGAGGTGGAAAACGAGCCCGATGAGAAGAAGTTTGAAAACATTGTAGCGTGTATCTTTTAACTTTCTAGGTGCCCTAGCGGAATCAGATGCGTCTACTGCCATCTTGGTGAGGTATAGGTCGATTATTGTTAGGTCCGATGTGCTGACGGTTTGTTCAAACTAAGGGCAATACAATTATTCATTGGCAACATAATGCCAAAGAAGAACGCACTATTAATGGGTTATTGCCAAGTTATTGCATTGTAATTGGAGCTACAGCTTGAGAGATGCTAGTGAGGTTCAAGAGAGGCGAGTTTGTTTGTTCGTAACGTCGGGGCCTCGTCGCACCAACAAATTTGGATGGCGCCAAAATAAGTACCAACAGCCTTCACTGAAGTCTGAAGCTGCTAATCCGAATCGCCCTTGAGCTTGATCGCCACTACAAGTACTTAGCCAGGTCTGGAAGATAGAATCCCGCAGCTCGCAATGTCAGGCCTACCTCCCTCCATGAATAATAACACTCTCCAACGGCTACAACCAATCCTCCCGATCACAACGATGGTCCATCAAGCCTCAATATCTGTCATTCCTTATGTGGAATTAATAGTAGATGGAACTGGTATGAGATGTGTGGAATTTGATGGAATAACAGGTGTTGTATCATCCGCATTATTAAATAAAATAGCGCATGCACCAATAAATGATCCTCGGTCATCGTAGATGAGGAAACGAGCCCCATGCGCGGCATATCGGGAACCATACTCGGGTTGGGAACGCATGGCACCGTTATCGTTGTCGATATACTGCGCGTTATCCGACGCAACTGCGCCAATCCAGTTCAGCCAGAGTCGTGGTATTTACCCTCAAACAATCCATGGCGATTCCCAGTTGTGGATCCCAGTCGGGCAACGTTGATTGCCCGCGCAAAAGTTCAAGCAACCAGGAATCCTTCATACGATAACCATGATTTTGTCGACGACTTTGATGATCGGGCTGTTGAAATGCAGAATAACCGCCATCGTGCCTTTTTGGTCGTTCATTGGGTAGGACTTGGGGATGATAAGTTTGACACCAGAGTTGGATTCAATATATCTGGTTATATATATTACAACAGAGAGTAGAGGGATCCCTTCTAGGAATTTGATTAACTTGGTCTATCCGCGATGTGTCGAAGTACCGTCACCCACATTGAAATGCAGAATAATCGCCATCATGCCTTTTTGGTCGTTCATTGGGTAGGGCTTGGGGATAAGTTTGACACCAGAGTTGGATTCAATATATCTGGTTATATATATTACAACAGAGAGTAGAAGAATCCCTTCTAGGAATTTGAATAACTTGTTCTATCCACGATTTGTGGACATCGGACATCAAGTTTCGACACCGTCACCCACAATATCCGCGCCAGGAAGCAGCCAACGGAAGGTGACACTCAGCCGAACATCACGCCCAATCCAGCGGCCTTTAGGTGGTAAAGCAGAACGATCCTCCTCAGAATCTTCACCATCTTCACAAGAAACAAAGTCCTCCGATCGTTCGTCTATACCATGCGTCCATTCATATCGCGCTTCCTCCGAAAGGACAATGACACTTCTCTCTGGGAGGTATAACTCCCATCTGGGATTATCCTCCCCCCCTGCTCCCTGTTCTCGAGTTTCAGAAGGAACTTTATCGAACCTCATTACGCAGCCACTCCCAAAGCTGACACCTATAATCCCATCCCCAAAGCGGCCAAGCAAATCCACATGAGGGGTAATCCCTTCTCCAGGCTGGTAAAGGTTGACAATCGCTTGGCGAGCTTGCGTCATCCGCTCTGGGAACAATAATTCATGTGTTTTGGGGAGTAGGATTGGGCGTAGGAGACTAGACAGGGTGTCGAGGAGGGATAAAAGAATAGGCGGAAAGCCTGAGGTCGATTTCGAGGGTGAATCACAGTCTAATAGAAATCGTTCAAATAGCATGATCTGGTTGACGCCTGGCGCCTTGAAGTACGTTTCCATGCAATAAGCCATGACGGCGTCCGCCAACTCTTGTGATATCCGCAAAGACGGCGTGAAAAATAAACCAGGAATTTCAGGCGCGTCTAGGAGCGCTGGTAATATCCGATCGCCAATGACACCGGTTGCTCTCCCAGTGGTGTCGTCACCAAAGTCTTCATTTATTACAGAATCCGCATCCGAAGCCGAAAAGAGAGAAGAACGCGACTTTGCTGAAAGTGCTAGGGTATCCGGCGTAGAAATATTGGTATCCGCCTCCAATGGCGCAAGTTGTACAGGTATTTCAATCCTTAACAGTTTCCGATTTCGCCGATCCACCAAAGGGCTTCTTGGCAGTAGTAAAGTCCCAGAAAAGTCGTCCAAGCCTTCCGTAGGTGTATCATCTCGATAGTCCCGTTTTCTCTTGGTGAGTGAGGACGAGTCTCCCAGGGACCTCAGTGGTGAGGGTGCCAGCATTGGCATCGTCGCAGGCAACCTGCAACAAGCCCTCGGTTTAAGCACACAAGGTCATAACAGTGGTTACCCACTCAACAATCCGAGCCAGCGTAAGAAATAGCGGTTCGAGGACGCTGAGCTTGCTTGTGAGTTTGGGAGAAGGCTGGTGGCTAGTAGTGGTGGCCTCGTGGCAGTGATAGAACGTCGCAGGACGATTGCAATTGTTAATGGTTTGGTGGCCGCTGTGATCAATATTGTTGTATCGGGTTCATTCGTTCCGGTATAGCCGACTAAAAGTCCATTCAAGTTGTCACCTCCCTCCTCCTCCTCCCCTCTAATGCCACATCCAGCGAACGACACCACCTTAGAAGACATCTCACACATCTCAGGGAACGCCTCAGATGACATCAAACGCATCCTAAGCAACCCAGGCCGGTTCTACCGCCGCCTCCAACTTCTTGAAAACACACCGCCCATGTTCGGTGATTCCATCCAGACGCATATGGTAGTTACCGAAATCTCGATAAACAACAAAGCGGAGGAACCGAAGAAGGTAGAGGGACGGGTTGTGCTCGAACTTGACGTTGCGGAGGGTATGGGGGTACTTACCTGCTCCGTTATCAATTGGGCTTTGATTTGAACTTACCTTTTAACTATTTAGATATGTTGAATGGAGGTGGCAATATTCATGGAGGGTGTTCCGCTTTTTTGATAGACGTGTAACTTCGATTCGCGGTTTTTAGCCTGAGGGTAGCTCGAGCTGACTCGCATGTCTGTCTATTTAGGTGCTCTACCCTTGCACTCACGGCGCTCAGCCTAGCGACCACAGGAGAAATAACCCCAAGCGTTTCTCAATCACTTAACGTAGTATACCATTCCCCTGCGACGCTGTGAGTGTTCCTACTACTCTACATGCAGCATGATAGCCGCCATGCTGAAGATCAGTTCTCTTTCAATTATCAGTGGAGATAGGATTAAACTCGTCAACACCACGCTAACGCTCGGAGCTCGTGCGCACTCTGTCCGAACCGAAGTAAGCCGACGGTCATGGTAGTGTAAAGAGCGGGTTGACCAGAATGTTATCTATAGATTTGGAACCTCACACATCACCGCCTTGTAGCTTCCGGCACGCACATCAAGATGGCTCCCTCAAAGCCCAAGTCCAACCTCTAGCTTGAGTTCTCCAAATGTACATCTTGCGGAAAAGACTTTACCTTCCTGTCAATGGATCTACGCAACCTCTAATCATTTCATACACATACCAATGATTTAATCTAATAGTAGTAGTTCATCTTAGACACCGTGAGGCGATAATCATATCTCTTTCCAAACCGGAAATATTCCAATATTCATGACTTGCGCAGCCAGATCTAAATGCCACAATGGATCTCTCTCTTACATTCAAGCAATCCACTACAAGAAATCCTCATCTCCTTCACTAAAAAGCGTCTGTTGGCATTGATTAGCTAGTAAAGCAGAGTAGAATACTTCAAGTACCCACCTCAAAATTCGGACAGGAATGCAAGAGCTTCTTTCCCAGAAGACCAACGTCGCAGCTGTCATCTGGACAACACGTAATCGTGTTCATAGCTTCCATCGTTTCAGAGCGAGGAGTGGCAAACGTAATTCAACTCAAGAAGGGCACCGTCAACAGTCGCAGGGTCTCCTACAATGAGTGTAGGTGAATCGTGCCGCCCGGAAAAAAAGCAAAACTTACCTATTCCATCATCCTCAACCAGGTCCGCACTCTCAAGTCTCCGCTCCAACAGTATTCCTTCCGGCGCCTTCATATCTCCAACGCCAGACAAACGCATCCGTCCATCCATCCATCCAAAATAACTCTTCTCCCACCTGTTCAGATCAAACCCTACCCTTCTTCAAATCCGCAAGTTGGCTCAACAACACAGCCCGCTCATTTAACAGCTCAAGCGTTCTCTCAAACTCCCTATTAGCAACATCAAGCTTCTTGGTTCTTCCACGTTTTTCCCCCTGCTTGAGTGCGTGTACATCAGCCATCACATCGGTCAACAAGAAGCGCAGAGTGCTCACCAAAGTCTTCAGGCCGTCCCTTCCCGCCATCAAACTACTAGTCGAAGAATCAAGCAAAATAGTCCCCCGACTCCTCTCGAAAGACTCCACCTCGAAATCTTCATCTACTTGTTGGATGTACCCGTCCCTGCGGACGGATGGGGATACGGAGGAGGAAGAGAGGGAGGGGTGGTCGTGTTCTATTGGGAGATGTTTGGCAAGAGAGGGGGGGCAGGTGCAGAAGCTTCGTTCCGCATCATCACTTCGCTCTGGAGGTGTAGGTGGGAAAGGAAAGGAGTAGTTGGTGTCTATGTCGGAGGAGAGGAGGAGGGAGGGTGATGGGATTTGGTGGATGCATCTGGGTGGTGTGGAGGGTGGGGGGAGGAAGCTGAATGAGGAGGAGGAGGGGGTGCTGGGATCGGAGAGTTCTTCTTCGTTGTTGTTGTAGTCGACGGTGGTGTCGGACCACATCCTGCTCTCGCCGAGCTCGAAAGAAGACAGTGTCTGCTGGGTAAGCTTCGTTGTTGTTGTCGAAGAACCACAGTAAAACACCGATTCGGTGTCTAGCTCCGGGTGGGGTGGGTAAGGCTCTGATACACCCCTTCTTCTTCCTTTTCTCTTGTTGCATCCCCCCTTAGAAGAAGCTGGTGTTTCTTCAGCCTGAGGTGCACGAGGGGTAACGTCCACCTTTGGATTCACGTCCAGCAGCCCAATCCGCCGTGCAACCCAACACAAAAGCTCACCAACGAAGACAACCTCGTCCCACTCCCCCTCTGAAAGACGACGCGGGTCAACGTTGCTTAGCCCCAGATCGCGTTGTAGGATGTCGGTTTCGAGGACACCGAGGAAGATTTTCATGTTTTGGATTTGGGTTGGTGGGTTCTGGTTAGCGATAAGAGATATCTTTGTACCGAGGAATGACTCTAGGATAGCGATGAGTAAGGAGGGTGTTAGGTCCGTTGGAGATAATAGGAGGATTGGAATATGGATGGCTTGGAGGAGGTCGTTTAGTTGGGATGTGAGTGACTGTGACATAGCAGGATGTTGACGTATGTTTGGGTTACAAATCCTCTTGTAGTTGCGGACAAACAAACACACTAAATTTGTAAACTCAGGAACGTGATTTTTTTTGAAAAAACTAAGGTCAGATTTGAATCCGGACGGTCGGAATAAGCTCAAAAATGGTCTTTTCATAAAGTTCCCACGAGGTTTTACATGCGCCAAATTTTTTGGTGCTGGGCAGCCTGCTAGTCATCAGTAATTTGGCAATTTAGTTTCCAGAGGTTTCTCAACCGAAAAAACCGGAAAAAACTGAAAAAAACCGCAAAAAACCCTGAAACGTGGGAACCTAGAAACCCATGTCTGTTTTCCAGGAAACCTACCTGCAGGGTCTCACCAAGTTAAGCCTAGTGAAGTCCTTCCCTTAATTGACCCTTCACTAATTTTAGTATATATTCCCTTTCCAGGTTTCCAGGTTTCCGGAAACCCAGTAAACAGGGAAAACCAGCAAAAACCGGAAACTAAATTGCCATATTGCTGATGTACCAGATCTCCTTTAAGATGTGCTGGGAACTGCCTCAATCAACATCATTGCCCATTGCAACACTTGGCGGTGCTGTTTCTGCTTTTTGACAGCCCAAGTTGCAGCATGACCTGTGAGTCCCAAACAGTATGCACAGCATCCTTCACATCTTTGAAATTCTTTTTTTCAACTTCACAGTAGTGATACTTGCACCACCCCCAGTACTAAATATATATGTAAAATTTAAGTCTTTGCATCATTGGTCTTGCTCCACAAGCTTGGAAATGGGTTCAAGTGGGTCAACAATGTGGGGACCTTGATTCCTAAGACCAGAGATGTTGCTTTTCTTCTTTGTTGGGTGTCCAGGAGGCATTTTGTGATTTTTTTTTGTGAGGGAATGGCTCAATATAATTTTACAATACTTTGGCACTGGACTCAATTTAATGAAATCTACTCAAAAATGAAAATTTTGAGATTTCAGCTATTTCTTTTTTACAAGATGCCAATATTTGTGGCAACTTTTTTCTTGAAAGTTCAGACATGAAAATTCTGCTCATGCAAATCAATGAATTAGGTCCAGGGCCATATGCTAGAAAGGTTTTATGGGGTTTGAATACATGTGGTAGCTTCCATAATTGTGTAAATTAGGTGATCAAAATTGGTGTGTTTGTTTGTCTGCAACTGTACTTACACCTTAAATAACCACATAGCGCCTTCAGGCACAAGACCCACTACTATTTGATCCTCATGGCACACTCTATGGTCCATGGGAAGTCTATATAAAACAAGGACATTTCATTGACATGGGCTGAAAATTATTTAAGTTCTTTTTTCCAATAGTCAAATTCCTGGTCAGAATTGCCATACTCTCTGATAATATTGACATAGCTTGTTGAAGTGCTACAATATAGTCTTATTAATAATATTATACTAGAGGTTGGCTTGGCCATCAACAGACACCTCACTTTGGACTTTTATTCTTATCTGAACTTTTTTTTTTTTCCTTGTTGAGAGCTCAATTGCAATGGTGTGGGTGCTGAATATTTTACTTGTTCAGGTCCAAACTTGAAGGGCCCAATGTTTGTGAAGGAACACCTAAAAAAAGCCCAAGCAAAACAGAAAGGGCTGGAACAAACAAAGCCAACTTTGAAAGTTGTTGGCCCAGGCTCCTAACAGCTAATTGTGAAACAATACCATACATAATGGAGTTCTTGGCCACCTAAGACCGTTGGAGTAGTGCATCCTGGCAGATGCATACCCCATCCCCTGGTGTTCGGGGTCTTACCTATAGTGTTCGAAAGTCCGGTTAGGTCCGGTTATTGGGTGCCCAGGGGCTCTAACCGAGAC